>WYDF02107067.1:0-10479 GCA_009867245.2 Adranes taylori
ACAGTCGAATTAGTTTAAAAAAGATATTGGCTTTCATGAATTTTTTTGAAACTTAAAATTTGTTGTACAGTGTAATTAATAACTTGTTCAGATAAATAATTACAAAAACCCATACTCCCCCATCCGGTTATATTGTACATACCATACCATATCTTTATGTATAGATAGATACATGTTAGTTCTGTATTTAGACTTATAATATTTTTGTTTTCAAAAAGTGCATTTTATTTATATTTTTAAATTAAAATTAAAAATAAAGTATTACATTAAATCGTTTAGTTTTAAAATAATTAAATAAAATTTTTGAAAACTCTGATACTGTCGTGCCACCATAATTTCTGCTCTATTAAAATAACTTTATATGTCAAGTAAAGTTAATACATAAAGTCTTGTTAAGGGCATGAAGTTCAAATACGATACAATCTGAAAACGTTTATTTAAATTATGTTTATAAATTAGAAGGTATTTTAAAAAGATATACACTTATTTTAAACATATACAATAATTTATAAAATTTCATAATCGGCAATTAAATGTCAGAGATAGTTTTACAAATCCATTGTATTCACAAGTAATTCCATATTATCGATATAGTTTAACATTTTGTTGACAAGTAAATTGCACTGCTCGTATTTCGGAACAAATCCAGAATCGACATTTAAACACAAATTAAAATGTCCATCGCAACTTGAAGTCAAAAATGTCATGCCTAAAAGCAATTTTTCTATTCTAGTAAAATTAATGTGTCAATTAAATTAGGAAATGATTTTTGTCTATTAATAAGTGAAAATAGGTTGTAGTATACACAGCCCCACTTCTTTTTCATGTGCACAATTTTGCTCTCGTAGATTACCCGTCTATGCATTTCTAGCGCATCAATTACAAAAAAAGAACCTAGATTTTAAATATTAACAAATTTCACAGAAAATTTTTCAGATGTGAAGTATCAGTCTTTATAAACTTCAGGTTGGTGATCACAAAAATGATGCTTAAAATTGCCTTATCTTAGGTTTCAGAATAATTTTAGTTTACATCTTATATATAAATCTATAAAAGTAGAGTATTACGAATATAACAGTTAACAAACTTTCTGTTTAATATATGCTTCTTTTTGGAGAGTTTGTTGGGAAGCCATCGATAAGTAAATAGAAGAAGCGCATTTTTATTGTCATGTTGCATTCAATGTTCTCGTATGCAGATATAAGTTACTCCAGTAGGTCCTTGTAAGCATTATCACGAGAGTTGGAGTCAAGCCGTTTTGTGTTTTGAAAATCTTGCGTTTCTGGAGATCTAAATCTCCTAATTATGAGCTATAAATACGTGTCTACTTATGATTTTACCTCTTGAATAATTAGACGCGGCAACTTTTTGCGTACGTACTCAGATGTACGTTACTTTTTACTAACGGTCGCAAATGTTTTTTTTATAAGTGCCAGTTTTACGTGCAACAATGGAAGAACAATGCTTTTAGGTTCATATAAATTCCTTTTTGTGCCAACCAACAAAGTTATTTCTAGAGACCATTCCATTTCTGTAACTAAAGCTATGTATGTTTATGGGTCCTTGTCAAATCATGCAATCATTGTCAATTTGACGTACGTGTTTGTGTACGTGGAGTATAAAACACATCATTTTAATTTATGTATAAAAGAACAAAATGACTTCATCAACTTACCTCCATCTAATGTATTTGGAGATGTAATTAAATACTTTGCTGGAAGTCCAAAGAAATTTGGGTTCATGATTTCAGGAAGATTACTATAAGATAAATTGCTTGGTATCTTCTTAACAAAAGTTAAAAATCTTTTATCTATTATAGAAATAATCCTATGAAGCATCCAAAATGATATCTGTAAATTAAGAAGGTTTTTAATATTAATTAATGCTCTTTTATTCCTTAGGGATGTCGATGTTAATATTTAATTTTTGTGAAAGTTATTAGCGAGTACAGAGAACAGACCTGCAATACTAATCTAGAAACATATGAATACAAAGGTGACTCTAAGGCTCGTACCTTTAAGGATATCTTACACTACAGGCTATCATAGTGCTCCAGAAGGTCTTCAAAAAGTTTCTATAGTTTTCTATGTGTTTATTTCAGGGAAGTCGGTGGACAATTTGAACATAGGCATACTTGACTAACGTCCCATTGCGTGTGAAAATTTTATTGAAATGTTCATTTTGGACCAACAAACCTCCTATTTTGATTTCATTGAGACGTTAAGATATCTTGGGAATATCAAAAATACTTTTCCACAAACATAAAATGCAATTGAATGTTATGTAGACTTGTAGTAACCATTGTAATCCACATAACATATTAATGAGTCTGGTAATGAAAAAAATGCTATTTCATCGTTGTCATAATTTACTCTCCATAACAGTTGTTTTATGCTCTATACTTTTTCTTCGCATAAGATGCAAAACCAATGGAATAATTTCCTACGTTGCAGAGGCCAAGCTTTGAGACTTAATTTGGATGAGTCTATGAAGAATTACCTGCTTTGTAGGCAATTGTCAGAATTCCCAGCAATCTTTTGCATCATTACAAAAGACTATCTTTTGTAAAAGACATCAAGATTTGCCAGTTGCCTTTTCTTTATTGGTAAATGACGTACCTCTCTTTCTTACCACAAATTAGAACTAATATTATCACAAACTAAAAGTTAAGAACTAGACCTAATCGAATAATGGGATACACCAGAACTCGCACCCAAATGCTTGTAGGTAAATAGGTGCTAGTCAATAAGAAGAGGACCTGTAAATGAGATTTGGGTACAATAATATTTCTCTTGGCAATTCGCGTGTTAAAATTTTAACATAATGAGTTTGGGAGGCAATTCGGTTGTACCGGAAGATTGTCATGGTCTTTCTCGTGGCCGATTCAGAAAATATTAATTGGTTTTGTTCTAGGTATATTTTTATTGTTGTCTGATGTTATATGTGAACAACTGGGAGAATAAATTTAAAACTCTACCGTAATTGTGGCAGATTGGAAGAATGTTAGAATAAATAATTGAATTGAATTAAACAAGAAATTGAACAATTAATTAATAATTTTAATTTTTACTTTGAGCTGGTTTAATTTACCACTATGCTTTTAATTATTTGAATATTTAATTTAATAAAAATTAATTAAATTGATTTACAGCACTGCGTAATGTCTTAAGGTATACTGCATTAACTCATATAGATTAAAATTAGGTAAAATAGGACGCGTGGTACTTACTAATAACTCGAAAACTTAACTAGTTTATTTCATACAAATCTAGTAATATATACAAAATGAATAAACGATAAAATAAAACAATCCTGTTAATAGTTTAAACAACGAAGCTCACGTAGTAATAAAAACTTAAAAAATGGTTAACTACAAAACCTTTTCAAAAAAAATATAGATACTAAAAAGTTCAATGAAATGCAATAATTATGCTACTAAATCATTTCTAGATCAAATCAAAACAATAGTATGCGTATTTGAATTAATATGATACAATTTTTAAAACATCTCTCTGGTAATTAACGCCGTTACCTTGCAAACTTAGCAGTTGCATTCTATCATAATAATACTTTATATTGTTCATCGTTAAAATTATAATAATTCGCAAACGCAATGGCTTTGAACTATTAAGAAAAAATAATAATCTGAATAAAATTAGCATATTTAAAATAATACAAAAATCATATATTCTAATAAAATTTAAATAAGAAAATTTTTTTGGAATTTTCCATGTTCATCAATGTATGAACAATATGTGAATATACGTTGTGTTTGTTACATAGGTATAAATAAATAGACTGCATACCTTAGCGTCTACAGATTCGTGTCCTTTGCTTAGATTCATGTCGATTTCATTAAGTCTTTCTAATAGTGAGATTGTTTCATTTCTAACAATTGGAAGTTTTATTGATATAAGATTATGATTATTGTGAGGTGTTAAATTCTCTTTCAAATTTTTGGAATTCGTACCACCAATAATTATATCAATAGTTATGTCATCACATTTAATTAACGAACACTGCAACAAATATTCAAGTTAGTAAATTATGTATAATGTTTGTGCCACAAAGCGGATACCGGAGCTATCCGCGATGTAGGCAAATGCGGGGAAAAAGTTACATAAGAGCGACCGTTGGCCGCGGCAAAAGGGACAACGAAGCTGTCCGCGTCATAGTCAAGTACGAGAACCGGGGGATTCATGTTTAGGCGATTTATAGGTTACCCTAATTTTATTTAATTTACCCTAAGCAATTATTGTTCTAATAGAATTTAATAGACAAGTTATAAAGCGACAGTCAAATTTAAAAGGTTCAACTTTTGTTTCATGGAAAATATAATGAAGCGAATGACTTCCAGTACATGACAGATGGGATGGTGATCATATCGACGAATTTTTACTTTTTGTGCATTAACAAGTTTTTGAACTTCTATTTTCTCAAAGAAAAAAGTTTTAGAATTTCTTTTTACTTAATATCGGTTCAGTATGTGTACGCTGTAAAAGAACTATATATACATAAATTTGGAGCTGTTTATCTTTAGTTTTAAACTTTTACGAAAATCTAAAATGCGTTTCGTTTTGAAGATCTAGTTTCCAAATCATACACACGTGTGTCAAATTTTTATTTAAATCGGTTCAATAGAGCTGCACGTATTCAAACGGCCATACAAACTTACCTCTTCGCTGAGATCTTGCAAACTTTTGCTAATTGCTGTCAGGATAACAGATGTGAATTTTACTTTGGCTTTTGATTTAATATTTTTAATTTTATACAAATATTTTTTATCATCTTCCTCAAATATGGCTAAATATTTTTTTCCATTAAATTTTCTAACAAAAACACTATTTCCATCTTTAGATATTAATGGAATATAATTAATTGATTTAGATGACCTTTTAATATTTTGTACTTCCGAAATTGTTCCCGATTGTTTTTCTGAAATTTATGAAGTACTAATTAATGATTTATTTCTAATATATTATTGTATGATATATTTATTTTTATGAAAATAAGACAAAGCAACAAAATAAAAATTATAATTGGAAATCTTTCAAAAGTTATTTAGTAACATCATTGCAGTTTTCTTCAAACACAGCAATGCCTTAGGCGTAAATTAAACCTAATGACGATTTAGATTGCGCCCCTCTGCCTTCTACATATTTTTTAAAAGAATACAACTCTTTTCGTGTTGAGAGAGCCAATTCCCAAACTTGATTCCAGACGTACGTGATTCCAATTGTGAACGTGATTACCAAATTCCAATTAAAAACTCCAATTATCATAATGAAACAACATCTAATTTGTTAAAAAGAGTAATATTAAATTAAAAAATTTGTTGCAATAGTACTTACCTGCAATAATACATTTTGATATCATTTCATTGACGATATGGGAGAAACTAATACCATCAGAAGCCGAATGTTGAAGTTGAAAATAACAAACATAGTTTTGATTGCCATTCCATTTAATTTTTTTCTTACTAAAAAACACTCTTACCAAGCCTGTAGACACAATGTAATTGTTTATAGCTTTCTCTTTCATATTAATTAAAGTAAAGTAAACTAACTATAAAAAATAAATAAAATAAGCTATCGACATTTTGAAATCCCATGTAACTAGAAAACCCGGAAACTGTGGCCGTTTTTTGGGGAGGATTTTCCAAGTAACACTGATCAATAGTGAAAATTTTACTCACTTAAAAATATGCGTTCTTAATAAACCCGTTCAGCGTTTTCCAAACAAGTCAGCGATTCCTAGGCATGAGATCATCGTAACTCACTGAATAACTGGGTGGTATGAGGAGATAGCAGATATGCGAGTAAATGTGGAAAAGTTTGAGAAAGTGCAAATATAAGTAATGCAGAGTTCGAAATATGAAATATAATAGAAGATTTTAAAAATGGGGTAAAGATTGCCCAAGTATTTGGTTGTAGATATAAATATGAAAGAGAAGAGAATGAATGGCTCGATTTACAGAAATAAAGATGAGTGTTAGACTTATATCTGGAATTGCAAATAAAATAGCGTGGATTACAAAATGTGTGACAAGGGCAAAATTTGGAGAATGAGATATTGATGGGAAAAGGAAAGAAAATATAAATTATATTCAATTGGAGTGAAGAAAAGAATTAGGATATGCAAATAAATATATGTTGAGAAAAAGAAAAATAAAATTTCGGACTCTATTCGGTTTTCTATTTCTCATTTGGGGCCTAGAATTTTGGGTAATATGAGACTGGTTGGATGTACTGCAGTGCTGAAGGAGGAGCTAATGATTTGCTTTCTTTTTTTTTCGTTTTTTCATATGTATATTTGCTTTGCGAGGCATTTATTATTATTTATTTATTTTTATTTTAATAGTTATAAGTTGTTCCGTATAGTTAAAAGTTTCGTTTTTCGAGAACAAAACCAATGAAATAAAACGTACAATTGATATCGCAAGGACGGCATTTGGTAAATTCTTAGATCAGACTATGCTTCAAAGGGGATATCAGTGGGTTCTCTCTGTCCTAGGCTTTGCAACAAACAAAAAAAATGAGGAAGCTAAAAAGACGATGGGCGGTCAATATTAGGCATTTGGCTCTGAGGTAGAATGCCGAATATAACACTGAACATAAAAAGTAGTGTAGATTTGTCCCGATATAAAATAAAGCTCACGTTATAAGGAGAGTAGAACTGAAGAGCATGAAAGTATTACAAGATCGGCGCAAATAGAGAAAACCAGTTGATATAAGCTTAGTTCAAATCACTGAAAGAAAATTCTGGAAGTCAATGGCACAATCTTACCCAAACTTGAACTATATCGATAAAAGCGCATTTCCCTAATTACTAACTGATTAATTAATTTTGTTATATATTCATCAATACCTGTATCATTAAAGGGCATTTCTGTATTTTCCAAACTTGATATATATTCATAAAAATCCAATTTATTGTCTAACATATTTTGTTCGAGTTTCAATTCAAAGCAAACATCATCACAGTTCACATTTTGCTTTAAATAAAAATCCATACCCATATAACAATGTCTTGTATATAAATATTTCTCGCACTTGGCTAAAAACTTCTTGAAGAAACTATTAACCGCAAAATTGAAAGTGACGTCGGGACTATCCTTAGATTCATAGCACCATATAATACTTTGGATTGCACGATTTTTTGGGTGATTTGAAAGAGTATCTAAACTATATACACGATCGGGAGCGGGCATAAGACCACCGAATTTTTCTCCATATTTTATTTCTAGAATCTTTTTGATAATAGCTTTATATGTGTTTCCATAAAATAAAAATCCTATCCAGATAGTATAAACAGGCGGTAACAGTAGAATAGAAAAAATCCATAGTAGTTTTTCATCGATTCTAGAATTTAGTTTAAGTAATCCTTGCTTCAGATAATACTAAAATTGTTTAAAAGTTTTATTTTAAATATTTAATAAAATTCTAATTATTTTGAAAGAATTTTATTACATCATTACATCATTAATTTCATTACATCATTACATTAACATCACAAAGAAATAGTACATCCGGCAACGCCGCATATATAACTTTAGACAGAAGACAAACACGCGCAGCAAACGACACAACTCGACCATAACAACAGTTAGTTCGATAATGGACCCATGTCCGAAACTCGAGTCACGAAGTAAGTGATATATAATAGTGCTTACCACATTTTTCACATATATATATATATATATATATATATATATATATACCTATTTTATAGATAAAAAATAAATAAAAATCTTTCCTCATCTATCTAAGTAGAATATGTTGTATGAAATATGCATCAATAGAAAATGATTGTATATTATACTTACTGGAATTAAAATTAGAAGATATTCGATATCTGATGATACAAAAATATCTGTAATGCAAAATTTAATTCAAATAAAATTATAGTCTCCAAATAAATATAATCAGTCATTAAAAATATTCCGTAACGTCAAAAAGTAAATTTATAAAAAACATATATTTTATTTAAAAACAATAAAAATTTTTGAAAAATAACTTCAAATGTTTCATTATAAAACATAAACACATTAAAAATACAATTTCTAGTATTTCCCAAAATGTTCATACGTCATATCCTTTTATATATTTTTTTTGGGTATTTGCATTATCCGTTGAATACCCACTTTTTGTCAACCAAGATCGAACATAACCTTCGAGATTCAATCGCATTAATGGTGGACCAACAAAAATAATTAAAAGGGGACTTGTCAATAGCACGTGAAAGCTTTGTCATTTTTGGCAAGCTTTGTCAAATTTTAGTCATTGAACTAAAATTTCGTTGACATTCGCTTGTTGATAGTACAATCGTAGCTTTTATCTACAGGTTTGAGATCTTCGAACACAAGATTTCCTTCTCGTTCCATTTTACAATATCAAAATCCTGGAATAATGTCGTTTGCGTCCAACTTAAATAACTTGCAGAATTGTTGTACGTCAAGTTCTCATCTCCGTGTTTTATGTCGACTACTCCATCGTCCTGTAGTCATGTGTTTGGATTTAAAATGCCTAAATTTGTAAGGAATTTCTCGTATGAGTAAGTGTGCCCATTGAGTGGTAGTTTATTTAATATTTATATAGCGGATTTAGAGGGATTTAGATTTAAAAATGGGCAAGCAGGAGGAGTGAGAGTAGGAAATGAAAAATTATGGTCGTTAGTGTATGTTGATATATAGTTTGTATGGCGAGTGATGAGACAGGAAAAATATGATAGGAAGAGTGGATGCGGAAGAGTGATAGGAAAAAAAATGAGGACTGGATGCGAATGATAAGAAGACTAAAGTAATTATATGTAAGAAAGGAGGAAGGGATATTAAAAATGATAAGTTTGTATTAAATGGAGATCTGATTGAGGTTGTTGAAACATATAAATATTTGGGTTTCATGAGATCGTGTAATGGTTCGTATAAGGAGCATGTTAGGATAATTGCAAGGAAAGTCAAGGTAGCAGCAGAAAAATGGAGATATATTTGGGAAGTAAACTTTGGCGAAACCGTAAGAATGAGGATGGCTACATTGGAAGTATGTGTGAGGAGTATCGTGATGTATGGAGCGGAAGTGTGGAAAGTGAAAGAGAGAGAACAGATTGATAGAATACAAATAGGATTTTTGAAGTGGATAATAGGTGTGGAAAAGTCGTATCCATGTGAAATTGTGTTGCAAGAGCTTAATAAATATAAATGTTTAAGATGTTGGCAATGTACGAAAGAAAGCCGATGATTGATGATGATGTGAGAAAATATATATTTGGAGGCAGTGAAAGAGGAGGAAAAAACTAGGAATTAATTAAATTAGGTTCTAAATAAGAAAAAGATATTTGAAAGAGTAGGATGGTCTTTGAAAATGTGGTACGCAGCGTTCGCAAACAGGTGTATGTATGTAAATGAAGTAGAGAGGAGAATGATGGATGTGGTGATGCAAGAAAGAGATGAAAGGTTAAGGAATTTGAGGTATAACAGAAGATGTATAGATATAAAAAAGGAAGGAGGCATGCCAGCATATCTAAGGGTGAGTATTAGTATGAATGAGAAAAGGTTGATACCGAGGCTTACATGTGGTAGTGAGGTGAGAGGTAATTTCGGATGAAAGAGAAGGATAGAGAAAGTAGGTTATATGGTACAAAAGAGGAATGGGTAAGAGAATGTGAGGAAGTAGAATGGGAGATCGAGCTAAGAAAAAAATGTAAAACTGGGAATGTGTGTGCGAGCGGAGAAGTAGATTTGGAGATTTTGAAAAAAATTGTAGGAGTGATTGAGAGCAAAGGGTTATAGAAAGGAAAAGAGATAAGTTGTAGGAAGGAGAGAAAAATGTAAAAATGTTAATATGTAAAATATTTTCCAAAAAGATTTCATTTCGTTTTTGCAGATCTACATCCAGTGGAAGACCTACAAAGCGTCGTGATATGGTGGTCGTTGATATTATATAATTTTGTACACTGTTCAGAAAACCTTTCAGCTATCAAATACTGTTCATTATACATATTCGTCATATGTTTATCTATTTCGTTTTAGTTGACTTTTTTTCGCTGTTTTATGTGCCTCAGTCTGTTTATGCTCATCTTTTTTTTTTAATACTTGATTGCTGCTCTTTATTATTTGTATATACCGGAACAGAACAATCTTGCCAAAAATTAGTAAGTCTTAAATTCTTATTTGAAATTACTTTCATTAAAAACAGCCGAATACATTCTTGCCAATTATAATTAGTTCTTAGACGGGTTAGACGGAACATTATTTTAGGTTTTAGTCGATGTAGGTGAATCAGGGCTCGCAAAACGTACAACAGTTGTTTTTGATTTGTATAACCAAGTTCTAAAATTGTGACTCATTATTTATTAGAAGTTACAGTTAATCTAAAGCAGTAAGAAAAAACAAATTATTAAGTAAACTAGATGATAACCCGTCGTAAAACGACTATCCATTACCAGGTCATATTTTATTTACCCAAATGAGTTTGGTTATTT
>WYDF02107079.1:0-10479 GCA_009867245.2 Adranes taylori
TCAATAAAAATGGATTTAAATAGAGAACATTTTCGAGCAATGATTTTATTTTATTTTCGTTTAAAAAAAAGTGAAAAAGAGTGCATCGAAGATTTGAAAATTAGCTTTGGTGAAGAGGCACATTCAAGGACAACTGTCTTTCGATGGTACCAAGAGTTTAAATTTGGCCGCAGTGATGAATTTCGTAAAGGTAGACCAATGACATCGAAAACTGCTGGAAACATTGATGCTGTACGAAATATGATAAAGTCAGATCATCATGCTACGTATAGAAAAATTGAGTAACATTGAGAAAATTTTAATTAAATTAGGCTTGGGTTTGAAACAAATTAATGAAATTTTACATCATCACTTAGATGTTAAAAAAATATGTTCCCGAGGGATCCCCCAGAATTTAACTCAAGCTGCGATAGAGGCTCATGTGGACTGGTGTAAAGATGAAATTTGATCTACGATATCAGTACTGGTGAAGAAACTTGGATCTATGCTTATGAATATATATATATATATATATATATATATATATCATTCTTTCATAAATGTAATTTAGAATGAAACATTTTAGCTGATAAATAAATAATACCTATAATGTGCTACAAACTGTATAATTACTCCGTAATAATTTTATTTGCTTCATGTAATTTAAATAATATATCAATAAAAGCGTAACTCAAATATACAATTTTATAATTATTTTGCGCAACTGTTTTTAAAATTTCCGGACAACAATCGGCTATTTAAAAAGGAAATGAAAGAGCAGTGAATTAACATAAACAAAATGAGTGTAGATAATGATACTTGCGACATAAATGCGATGACAAAAATTTGCATTCGGAAAAATAGCCACAACATGATAAACCCATCGCTATATACGTACGTTATATTTAAATAGAGTAATAATATAATCTATTCAGATACAATCAACGGATGATGTGAAAGTAATTATTCAATTGTTGCTTTCACTGTTTTTTATATTTATACTATCGCAAAGTCAATAAATGTTGTAAGGAAATTACTATGTCAATATGCATCAAAAATATGATGTCAATATTAGATGTGACAGATTGCTTTAATAGTTTTATCCATATCAATATAACGCTCATTGGACAATATTATTATAGTAAATAAGTAAACTTAGCTTACCTAAGTCATCTACAATTTCATAAAATAAAATTCATTCTGCGTTTGATCAGATAGTAGGCAACTTTACAACGCCTCAAGATTTGAAAAAATTGAGAAACGTTGCTAAATGATATACATCTTAATGTAGTGTAAAAAGGAAAGCGATGGATAGGTATTTTAAATCCCAGGTTCTCACTATCGGCCCGCGAACGTCCCCGGACGGACCGCCAAGAAGTTTAAGTGGGATCGCGAAAAATGTAAGCACATTTAATTACATATCCAATAATGCCAAAAAAATCCTATTGCAAATTTGATTTTATTGTAATAATCTCGAAGGGGGAAGAGAAACCACAGTGTGTTTTGAGGTGCTGGCATTCACTTCTCTAAAACCTAGCAAGTTAAAGACACACTTCGACACGAATCATCCCAGCTCAATAAACAAAAAAAAAACGCCAAGCCGATAGACTGTAGCACTCTGGTGTTGGTGATACGGGAAGCTTTTCGCAGTACATTAAGGCCGAACGAGCTAGGAAATTCTGAACTTGAGAAGTCAAGTTATGTTTCACTCTCAAACAATACTGTAAGGAGTCGAATTGCGGAGATGTCTATAAAAATACTGTTGCAGTTAAATAACGGTAAAGGAAGAAGATGCGAATAGAGGCGATGGGAAAGAGAGGAAACGAGCGGGTGAAAATTGGTTACATGAAAGCATAAGTAGGATATAAATTATGGATATGGAGTAATAAAGAGGAGCAGTAGCCAGAGCAAATGAGAGGAAGGGAGAAGATGACAGGATAAGGGAAAGCGATAATGAAGGAATGATGGAAAACTGAAAATGAATGGAAGTGGCAAAATAGAGGAAGAAGAGAAGATTAATGTGGAAGAGAAGCAAGGCAAAGCAATTCGGAGGGCGGCAAGACATACAATAAAAGAGTGTGAGAAAATTAAGTAAAAAATATGGAAGGTTGGAAGTGGGAATAATAATGGTATGCTGGAATGTAGCAGTCCTAAATAATAAAATTACTCAGAGGGATATAAATGAGTATTTAGAAGGTATTGATATTATTGGATTAGGGGAAACATGGGTGGAAGTAGAGGAATGGGAAGAGATAAAAAGGAAATTGCCTAAATGACTGAAAAATTCAATGGGCAAAACGAAAGCATATTACATGTAGAGCTAACGGAGGGATCATTACGGGGGTGAGAATTGGAATGAATGAGATAAAAGGAAATGAATCGTAATGGGAAGGGGCGTGTGGAAGAGTCATGAAAGTAAATGAAAAAAAATAGATGATTCTGACAGGTTATCTGAATAAGGACGGGAGGGAATGTATGGGGAGACTGAGTAAGATACTTAGGGTAGAAACAGGAAATGTAGAGTTAGTGAAAAGAATAGAAGACTGAAATGCGAGGATTTTAATGAATGAAGGCTCGAGTATGATGGAAAAGGAATATGTGGAAAGAAGGTCAAAAGACAAAATCGCAAATGTGGAGGGAAGTGGCTATTATAGAGGATGGAAAAAGAGCACTTCGTTGTGGGGGACGGATGTATAAATGGAGATTGGGATGGAGAGTTAACATTTATAGTGCATGGGGATCAGTAATTGATTACATGATTATGAATGATTCTGCAAGAATATACACATAATATATAAGAATAGGAAATAGGATAGAATCAGATCACTTTTCGATGGAATATGATAGAGGAGGTTGTTAGAAAGAACTAGAGAGTGGTGAGCTAGGGGAAAGGAGACAGGTAGGATATAGTTGGAATGAAGGAGAAAAATAAGTATGCGACGAAGGCTGGAAAACGTCAAATTGGATGAGATGGGAAGCATATGTGAGATAGTTGAAGAGATAAAGAAAATTTGAACAGGATACAAGCAGGAGGGAGTGTAAACAGAAGATCAATAGTTCTTTTAATATAGATGAGAGATGGATAAGAAACAAAAAGAGGGTACTAAATCGGGCGAGAAAAGGGGAAGCAATATTGGAGGAATATCGAAAAGAAAAGAATGGAACAGGAGGGCGGGATGGCGAAAAAAGAACGAATGGAGAGAAAGTGAAAGAGTAAAATTTAAGGAGAGAATGAGAGGGGTACAATGGGATAAATGGAATTAAAGAAGTGTTGGATGCGATAAAGAGAGGTTTAAAGGAAAAAAAAAGAAATAGAAAAAAAGGAAAAAAGGAGAAAATATATATGAAAAAAGTACAGGAGGAAGACAGGAATGTAATTAATAATTTGAAAAATGAAGGTGAAGTGTGGAAAAACTTGAGAGATAGAAGGATAAGTGCGGGATGTAAGAGTAAAAGTGAAATAAAGATAGAGGATTGGAGAGCAAGTGTAGGAAGAGTTTGTGTGATAGTAGAGTTACGAATGCAGGTGGAAATAGAGAGGAAGAATATAGGCTAGGAAGGATGGATTGTGGGCAGATTTCAATGCAGGAAGTAATGTGAGAGCTAAGTAGAATAAAGAAGGGAAGTGCGTTATGCTCAGATTGAATTCCCGTGATCTATGGAAGGAATTAGATATAGATGGCGTGGAAGCGTTGACTAAGAGTATGAATGATGTATGGATAGGGAAAAAAGGGATGCCTGCAGAATGGAAGAAGGGACAAAGGGTGAAGGTGTACAAGAAAAGGGATAGAACGGTTGTGACTACAGAGGTTACAGAGAGGTGACAATTAGAAAAAAGTTATACTTATTATCTATAGATTTGAAATAGACACTCTACACGGTGATAAGAGAGAAATCATGGACAAGACTGGAAGTAGTAGGCATGTCGGAAGGCTTTTGTGGGGTGATTAGAGTGTTGTATTATGGGACAGAGGTAAGAACGAGAGTGGGAAAGAGGGTGTCTGTGTGGTTTGCTAGAAGGACGGGGGTGAGGCAAAGATGTCCGTTAAGTGCAAGTTTACTTATCATATATATGTCAGAATTGGAGAATGTGCTGAAGAAGGGACAATCTTGAGGTGTCGTTTTGGGAGACAAGAAGATATGGTCGTTGGGGTATGCGGACAATATTGTGTGCATATCCAGTACAAGGAAAGAAATAAATGAGATGATTTAAAGTGTGATTAAATACATGGAAAAAAAGAGGATTAAAGTAAATGTAAAAGTAGTACATCAAGCGAAATATTAATTCAGGAGTTAAATGAGTATAAATTTCGGTTGAGCGGATAAAAAAATTGATAAAGTGCGAGAAAAAAGGATAGTCAGGTTATGCATGTTGCAAAACAATGGAGGCAGAATACGTAAACGTCGTATTGGAAGGAAATATGAAACATGCGGAATTGCAATAAATAAATGGAAGGTCTAGGGTGCGTAGATATAACAGAAAGTATCAGTCGTTGAAAGAGAATTTGGGTTTGCCAGAATATTTAGAATGATGTCAAAGTATGAAAGAAAAAAGAATGATATCAAGGTTCAGATGCGGAATTACGGAAAGAGGAAATAAGTACTGGATGACGAATTATGATAGGAAATGTAGAATACGTGGTAAGGAGGAGGAAGTATGGGAGCACTGGATAAAAGCATGGAAGGGAATGAGATGGAATGTGAATGAAAGAAAAGAGGCGGAAAATTAAAGGCTATTTCTGGGACCGGAAGTGAAGGAAATGGGGATAATGCGTAAAATAGAAGAAATAAGTAGAAGTATGAAAAGGAGTTTGAGGGGGATGAAAAATAATACGACAAAAAACAGAGAAATGTATTTTACAAGAAGAGGCAATCTCCTTTCTCTTCATTCATGCTTGATTAGAAATGGAAGGCGATTTTGGGAGGACCATCTTATAGTTCCTGGCTGAATCAACGCACCCAAACTGGACAATTTAAACAGAGTTAAAATTAGAAACGGAATATCCTTATATTCTGGGAATGTACAGAACATCCTCGAAACAGAGGAACTACACATAATTAACGAGTAATGTGCAGATAAACATAATTGTTTGTAGAAAATCAAATATTACACACTGCAACACTTTTAGACATTTCGTTGACTACCAATCCACTGTAGACCAATGTGGTACCAATGAAGCTTTTATAACAATAAGTCAAGTTATGTACAAAAATATAAGGCGATAGCGATCGCATAATCAAAATTACACTGAATTCTAATTGAACAGGTTTACCTTCCTACTTCAGATCGGTCTTATGAAGAGTTCGAAGCTATACATTTGCAAATAGAGGTTTTAATAAAAAAAACCTCCGAAAGTTAGAAGGCGTTTATAGTAACTAGTACTAGCGCCTTCGGTGGCAAAGAGATTGTCACAGTTAGATCTGCTAATATAGAAAGACAGAGATAACAGACCTACACAAGATATTTCTTAAGAAATTTTGACAATAATTCCCAATACGGTCTTAAATTTAATGCCCTTATTTAATATGGCATGTCCTAATAAATTATATTATTAAAATATCGTATATATTATGCTAATTTGTTGCTACGAAATGTCAACTATAACGAATCCCATTAAGTTAAGAAACGAATGGTAAACAATATAATAGTCGGAACGCAATTGCCAAAATAAAAATTGTCATCAAACCAGACGAAGTCGAGTTGGCGAATTTAATTAATTTCGTACGATGAACTTTCGTTTGCGCGAAGGGTAACTGGAAGTAGGAATAATAAAACGCAAAAAAAAGTAAAACAAAAACTCCGGGGAAATTTTTACGTGCGAAGACGACGAACCTCAGACAAAATGCTCCATCGGGACTCCAAACGTCTCATCTTTTTTTTTCCTTTTTAACACAACGTGACAGCGATTTAGGTAACCGCAGCAAACAGTTTTATAAAATGTTTAACTACTTTTTTAATGGTTGATAGAAACTTACTGCAGACGTCGTAAAACATCAATTAATTGATTATTTCAGGATTAAGTAATTACTTGAGTTTAAAAAGCATAACTTTAATTGGGCTTAAATATTTTGGGATAAGTGTTGCTAGAACCTATACCCTAGGTAATATAGATTGTAAAGAGTTATTTTATTTCCCTGTCTGATAACGCCTAATTAATATTGTCTATTGTAATTTTAATTGAGAAAAAGAATTTCATAAAAATTTTGTTCATCGTTTTGGCATTTTCTTTTCCATCAGTTATTATACGAGGTACGATCAGATAATATGCGGAATTTGTAAATTTCTGACCATGTGGTACTCTCGCTTTAGAATATATGAATTTCAAAGGTAGGATTTAGAAATGAATAACTAAACAACCATTTTCACTTATAACATAAATAACACTTAAATATACTTCATATACTAATTTTACATGTTACTTTTGATAATCTAACTCTTAGATATCGAGACTAGAGATGATTAAGATAGTGAATAGGTAATAAGAATGTTCTTAAAATAATATACTGTACATATACCTATACGTCATAAAACCGCGCCCAATTAATAGGGCAGACGTCTGTTCAAAATGTAGGCATTGAGTTAGTTCATACATTTATTTCTGTAAAAATGTCCACCTATATCGTTGACTACATATTGATAAAACATATTTAATAAACACGTAATATTATTATATTGGAGACAAAATACGTCAATATATCAAATAGAGAAAACTAATAACTTAATGCTAAATACCAATATTATAGGGAATTGCAGGAACCCTCATTCCCCCAATTCCACTGCAGGATCCCCCAGAGAAACAAAACAAATCGGCATTTAGAAATAATTTGTAACCGCCCAAAAAACTTACATACATATTTGTGCGGTTTTTATGCACCTGAACTAGTTTGGAATTTATTTCTAAAACTAAATTTGGTTCTTTCGACATTTCTGACTACATAAGGACCTGTAAACAAATCAGAGTACTTCAACCCTGATTCATTATGTACTAAAACTTTTTGACCAATAGATACATTTATAGGATACATGCTTCTATCATACTCATTCTCTCTATCTTCAGCATCCAAATTACCTCTAGCACCCTCCTATTGTTTCTATAATGTGTAACGTAATTCTGATGGGTAGTAATTAATATGAAGTATATTTAGTAGCCGTGCTATTGGTATAGTGTATTGTTATACGAAAACGCCCAAAAACTTAACCAACTATACCAAGCATCAGGATTAGCCTGTGCCTGAATTCTTAAATATAGTCCTAGATTTTTATGAGTGTTTCCTAGCACCCCAAAGTTCTGATGGTGATACGCAGTACTTTTAAATGTTCAATCCGCTAAATATTACATACTTGAGCAATAATCAGTGACTTATTCTCAGATCCTAGATCCGTACCCACTTGAGACGGAATCCAATACCAAATCTAAAAAAACGCTTTCTAACTATCTGTGTAATACCCATTCTGGAAAGTGGTGATGAAACAAGAATTACTAATTACAGGCCAATCTCACTTATTTCAGTTCTTTTCAAGATATTTGCAATATGTATAAAAAAAACAAACTTTGTGAATCCTTTGCAGTGAATGATCTTCTGAATGCCTCGCAATTTGGTTTTAGAGAGTGAAGGTCAACAATACAATCAATCATAAGATTAACAGATAATATTAATGCGTCATTTGATACTAAAGGGTGTCATTGTGTATCTCACGAAAAACTCGTACAAAAACTGGGTCCGCACGGCTGTGATTGGAAATTTGTTTCGCTCATGAGATCATACCTCAGAAATCGGTGGCAGGTTATAAAGTGGAATGGTTGGTTTTCCAAACCTGAAGTCGTGAGTCATGGAGTTCCACAAGGTTTAGTGCTAGAATCTTGTTCAAATCGACTTATATCATTTTCTTTTGACCCTGGACTTGGATGGGTGTTGACAATGCGGATGACAGTACCACATTTCAGACTAATAAATCATTAATTGACGCGAAGGAGATGTTAGATTATGCTAGAGATAGTGTACCAGTGGGGTTTTGGGCAAACAACGTTTCCCTAAATATAAGTAAGGCCCAAAGTACGATATTTAGATTGCGGGACTTGAGTAATACAAATACAAATGATAAATTAAAATTCCTGAAAATTTATTTGGACCCTGAATTAACCCATAATACAACCCTCAATTAACATGGTAGTATCGTGCGGAGCAATTGACTGGTAGATTATCCAAAAAAAATTATCAGCTTGCTCAGAAATAATCTTACCATCGATGTCTAAAAATCGCATGTAATAGTTGCGAGAACTGAAGAAATGAAATGAAAGTGAAAGAAGAGAGATGGTGTCAAGAGAAGTCGGCTTTGAGAAGATAATAAATTTAGTTGGAGGAGGGAGAACACGGAAATCAGAGAGCGGAAAAGAGGCTTAACATAATTATAAATGGAGTGAACGAAGGGGTCAATGATGTGGAGAGGATGAAATTAGAGGTATGGAGAAAAATTAAATATAATACGGATGTAAGGGAAATGTATAGAATAGGAAAAATGTGTGAGACTGGAAGAAAGCGACCAATTGCTGTAAAACTGCGATCCTGGGAGGAAAAACGGAAATAATGCAGAGACAGAGTTTGTTGAAGGGATGCAGGGTATTTATAGATAACGATTTAACAAAACGGAGAGGGTAGTATAGCCTAAAATAACGGAGATTGCAAAAGAAATGGGAAAAGGAAAAGAGAAAGTTAGAGTTGGATATAAGAAAGTTTGGATAAGGAAGAATTACGGTTATAGCATGAAGGAAGGGAAACTTTGATTAAATAATAAGGAATAGGAGGTGCCGATGGCGGTTTGGAAAACTAGAGATGAACTGGAGAGGCGGATGTAGGAATGGGGGGATTTGGAAGATAAGTGAGGAAAAAAGAAAGACGGTTAAGAAGTAACAATAAGGAAGTTGAAAAGAGATGGGAGATGAGAGCTGTACTGTACAGAGCTGTACAAAAAAAGTACTTCAGTTAACGAGATTTTACGCAGGAAATATAAAACTGTCTAGTGCTATTAATGTGATGGCAAACTATTCATAAATAAATTTTACCAAATCAATCAGACGTACAAAAATGCTTTCTCCCCATAATATTTTAATGTACATTCTATTTTGAGGCAATGTAGAATAATATAATTAGACAAATAAAAAAAACCATACAGGTGCATTACTATTGGCAAATTGAACACACAAATAAATCCGTGAATCAATGGAATTTAGGTACGAATTACTTTTGGAGTTATCTTCCTAGTTTTGAACACCTTAGGGAACTATGCAGAGGTGCTGCTAATCCAGTGAGTAGCGCAACCTTGCCAATTGAAGATTTTGGAAAACAAATCAATTTATTTGATTTGGTACTGACCAAACTAGAAGAAAACTTTTCCAAACTGCTAAATGTTAATTTGCATGCAATCCCATGCTCTCGGCAAAATATGAAATTCAATTTTCATTTATATGTGATGCTGACATCACAGATCAGGAATGATTCATTTCTAAATATATCGTAAAATTTCAAATAATTTTGAACAATTTAGAAAATATACAAATATCTTATATATTTCTTCAACTGACGTGTTAAGTTTTAATGTTGCGATGCTTCTCAGGGAAAAGTCAAAAGAAACAAATTAAAATATGTAAGGAAAAAGTGAATAGTAAACAAAAACCGTTGTAAGTAATTTTAAACTTTTCATTAATTTGATTTAATTTAATTTGATTAAAAATAAGGCACCATGTGGAATATGGGACAAATGCTTAATTTTTCTACAATTCAAATACAATCCTGGATGAAACATATGGATAAAATCGTTGCTTTAAACAGCTCATGAATAATGTTATGATTAATCAAGACATGTTCGTTTATACTAAGGCCATCCTCTTTGGTCCCGTATGACATTATAAAATGTCAGACTTGATAATTCTGACAAAAGCTTATTAATTTAGTCAATTAGTTTACTTAATACAACGGCTTTGTCGTAAGGACGTTATAAAACTGCTAGGAACACATAATCCTAGTAATTTCTGTTGTATCTTACATTTGTGTGAACATTATTTATGTTCTAGCTGTAAAAGTTTTTGCACATTCTAGATTATAATTTAATGTAACAAGTGTGATTAAATGTTAATAATATGTATATTTTCACACCATATCCGTATATATAAGAAACATATAAGTTAAAATAATTATTTATCCTTTTTTTATATTTTTAATATATATATATATATAAATATATATAATAATAATAATAATAGGCAATAGGAGGATTTTAAGGCAAGACAACACCATCATTTTTCTAAATTCTTGCCAAAATCAAAAGATATTACCAGGGATAACCGCGTGTTAGAAGAGAGAATCCATCCTAACTCCCACTTATTAAGCATAAATCAAAATGTGTACGAGGCCACTTTAGAATTAATTCCAGAAGGGAAGCGTCAAAGTGGCCCAAATTTGCAGAAATTGCTTAATAAGAGGAAGAAGCTGGAGGGACAAATT
>WYDF02107090.1:0-10478 GCA_009867245.2 Adranes taylori
ACAGGACGCACAAGACCGAAAGCGGTGGCAGACACTAAGGGAGGCCTATGTCCAGCAGTGGACGCGAACGGCTGTTTTATGATGATGATGAGTTGCGCGCGAGAACAAAAGCTTGGTAATTAATGTGGAAATGAGCAACTTAATTTATATTTTCCTTAAGAAAATAATTAGATTAAATTTATAATTTTTTTCCGAATAAATGAATTCTTAAAATAAAAAGCTATACTAGAAATCTACCTCCGGGACATATTCCCCCTTCCTGTGAATCGACGACCGAATCGACTAAAATTATGAAATCCGACATGATAAATATTGTAACCTTTAGTTAACTATGGAAGTACGTGGAAAATTTAACCGTTTCTAAAATTCGAAGTTTCTTAATAGAAATTAAAAAAAAACATTAAAAAACACAAAAATGAAAATACTAAAAATGAAATATTTTACATTATAATACATTTATACATTTATAACAGCGTCGATGCAGTCGTCTGATTATCGTACCATGGCCCACTTAATGATTTCAAGCGACTTAAAAGAGATCATATAAATATTCCAATTTCTTGCTCCATTATTCCAAAAGAATAAAACAAATCCGTAACATCCATATACTAAATCCATTTCCCCTTTTTAATTAATTGATTGATTCATCCAGCTTGCACCCTGTTCCATAATTATATTGAACCCATATAACTCAGTCTTAATCCCTCCATATATTGCATCCTCCATAACTCCATTTATCAACTTTACCTCCATTTAACTCTATAACTCCATTTAGCAACGGTCCTCGGCTGCTGGTTACTAATCATGTTTAAGCTCAATACTGGCTCCAAAATGATACCTTGACCGGTCCCATAACGTCGTTCTAGTTTTGGCCAATTCAAACGACTCGTTCCAGCATTTTAAATTGCATTATAACTGCATTAACCATATGTTTTCGAATAATACTCCATATAACTATACTCGAATCATAATACGCTCTCTTCATTAAAAACCCAGTAATATTTCTAATAAAACTAATAATTGACATTCTTCCATCAACGACGGTGTCAGCTGCTGGATTCTTATCATATTTGGGTACACTTATTTCCCCAAAATGCTGCTTCCACCTGTCTGAGACGTTGCAAAATTATACTGAATTTTGCACAACTCGTTCCAGCTGTTCCGCAGGTACGGATATTGAGAACTTGGTTCCACTCTTTAATACCAGATAACCGAGTTCTATGTCTATTGGTGGTTTTTCAGTTTGCCTTTTCGCCAATCTCGAATTATAGCTTCTCATTCTCAGTTTGAAAATGATGTACGAAATTATTATTGCTGCAACCACAAGACCAACTCCAATCACCGAAACTGCTACTGTAACGCTTTTAATCGGATTTAAAGCACTACTATTAAGACCCGTGCTCGCTAGCGCGCCATACATAAGTGGGTGATGTCTACGAAAAATTACATATGAGAGACCAATAGTTAATACTCCATTCTATAACAAAATGAAGTGATCCGCATGACCTGTCAGTCACTGCACTCACCTCACTCTCTGCTTCTGCTATTGTCTCATCCCATAGACCACTTAACTGAACCAATCGACTTCCTTTGTAATGTTTATGTGTGGAAGAGTTAACGACCAACTTAAATTAACACATTCTGAAATATTTTCATAACTTGGGTGACTGCCTAATAGTTGCGCTTTAATTATTAATGATTTATGTTTAGTCCACATGGCGGGTAAAATGTGACTACCTCTTATTTCCACATTGCCTTCAATAACTAGTTTACAGTGTCTTGGAAGATGAATCAATATTGCTCCTGGAGCTTCGTAGTGTTGGTTCACCACTTCGGTTGTGTCACCATTACAAGAAATCATCGTTACCGGTTTTGGGTGGGTAACAACAAATTGATCTTCAGATATCTCCGTTATCAGACTATTGCGTGATGCACTGCGTTGAACTGCACTGCCTTTGACCTCTTAAACATTGAACTGCACTGCCTTTGACCTCTACGGTTGACCTCTTAAACATTAACGTCGCACACCTAGAACCATAAACCGTATCAATACCTGCTCTTGATTGATCTTCATTTGGCCTACAATATTTTAAACCCATGCCAGTAATTAGTATTACATTCTGGTTTAGCTCTTTTCCTCTTTTCCTCGAACTGACTGTCAAGAGTCAGTTCGATAATGGGCCCACGTCCGAAACTCGAGTCACAAAGTAAGTGATATATTATATCCCACTGCTAGATACATGTTCATGCATTACGCTGCAAGTAATGCAAACGGGCTTGTAATTAACTGAAATAATTTCCATTCATACATTGCATCAATTTAAGCCTTCCGTACTTTTCTTCTAGGTCTTTCTCTTATATGGCGTTTGTGATATTAGCTCTTCACGTTCGTTTTGGTCGTCTCTTTATTTCTTCGAGTTAATGGAATTTACCCTCAGGAGCGCTTTGAAAGTCAGAAGAATCCTTTCGACGCATGTGACCATATCATTTAATCCTTTTACGGTCATTGTCTTGAGCACATTTATATCAACCTCCATTTGTTGTTTTATATTTCAGTTTCTCCGCCAATTTAACAGTGTATATCTGCAGTTCCAGACGTCCCCAGAAGTCATTTTCGACAGCAAGAAGCTTGCTTTGATTCCTCTTGCTGAGCATCCACACCTCCGACCCAGAGGTGAGTATGTTCTCAACAATGATTTTGTAGATTCTGTGTTTAGTGCTTTTATTTATTTCTTTCTTCCAGATTATATTATGTAGTTGTCATGTAGTTGTCAAGTTTTGCACCGTAATTTCCATTTGCTTGTCTGTATCCAATCCATTTCTTGTAGGGTCTTCTATTGCAGGGCGCTTGTGATATCCGCCATCCACGTTCGTTTCGGTCGTCCTTTCTTTCTTCGAGTTGATGGAACTCTCATGTGTGTTATGGGAGACTAGAAAAATCCATTCGACGCATGTGACTAGAGGATTTAATCCTGCTAAAGTCAATCATCTTGAGAACATTTATGTCGATTCCCACTTGTTGTCTTTTATCTTAGTTTTTCCTCCAATCTAAGATGGTATATCCATATGTGCGCAGCTACGTTTCCAAAAGTCGTTTTCCATAGCATGAATCTTGCTTTGGTTTCTCTTGCTGAGCATCCACATCTCCGACCCATAATTGAGTATGTTCTCTATAATCGTTTTGTAGATTCTGCGTTTTGTGTTTTTCTGTATTTTTCTTTCAGATTACACCATATTTTTGTCTAATATTGCATTCTAAGTGCTATGAAGAATTCATTTGATGTAAGTGGCTATACCATTTAACCTTTTTACAGTCAATCGTCTCGAGCATATTCATATCGACTAATATAAATATGTTGTCTAATATTTGACTTTCTCCTCCTACCTAAAATTACATATCCGGAGCTACGTCTTCGGAAGTCGTTTTCCACAGCACGAATCTTGTTTTGGTTCCTCTTGTTGAATACCCACACCTGCAACACATAGGTAACTATACTTTAAACAATGTTTTTTTAGATTCTACGTTTAGTGTTTTTATTAATTCTTCTCTTCTAGATTATCCCATGTATTTGTTTAGTTTCGTTTCGTATTCTAATTTTAATTTGTTTTTCTATGTACAATCCTCTTCTTGTAGGCCCTTCTATTACATAGCGTCCGTGATATCTGACATTCTCGTTCATTTCAATTGTCCCTTTCTTTCTTTAAGTTGATGGAACGTACTCCCAAGTGCGTTTTGGGAGTTGGCAAGAATCCTTTCGACGAATGAGGTCATACTATTTAATCCATTTACAGTAAATCATCTCTAGCACATTTACATGGACTCACATTTGTTGTCTTATATGTGAGTTTCTTTCTCCTTCAATCGAATATTATATACCCGCAGCTATACCTCCAGAAGACGTTTTCCATAGCACAAATCTTACTTTGGTTCCTCTTGCTGAGCACACGCATCTCCGAGCCATAGGTGCATATGTTCTCAACAATGGTTGTGTAGATTCTGCGTTTGGTATTCTTATTTATTTATTTCTTCCAGATTATATTATGTAGTTGTCAAGTTTTGCTTCGTAATTTCCATTTGCTGTGTATCCAATCCATTTCTTCTCTTGTAGGATGCTTGTGATATCCACCATCCACGTTCGTTTCGGTCGTCCTTTCTTTCTTTGACTTGATGAAACGGAAGTGTTCCCAACTGCGTTATGGGAGGATAGAAAAATCCATTCGACGCATGCGACTATACCATTTAATCCTGCTATAGTCAATCATCTTGAGCACATTTATATCGATTTCCATTTGTTGTCTTATATCTTAGTTTTCCTCCAATCTAATATTGTATATCCATTTATGCGCAGCTACGCTTATTTAATTAATGTGAACGGGCAGATTGTTTTTCTGCACATATGAGATTGATGCGAGGATCAATTTTCGAAAGACAGACGCACATTTCCTTGTCGATCATTTGAAGTCTCTCGCGTTTTTTGGCTACATTTCCGTAAATGTTGAAACATCTTGCTTACAGAGATAAGAGCTTCCAAACGTAACAATGATTCAAAGGCCTTGTTACTGAGGTTAGGAAAGTTGCTCTTCAAACACAACCAAAACTCAGACAGGTCCTTTTCAGTGAATAACTCTTTCAAAATCAAATCGTTTCTTACATCAATTACATTTTTTTCCTCTTCTCCTTCAATATATTTAATTTCACAGTCCATGAATGGGTTGACTACACATTTCATTTTCGAAGCATCCAGATTAGGAAAATACTTCACAAAAGATGCTGATAAAAGTTTCTTCGATTTGTTCCTTGATAAGGAATTTTAAAGGATTCTGGTCAACTATAGGAAAAGATGAAAGTTTGAGTTCCTGATTTTTAAATTTCATAAGTCAAGTTTTTCCTTCTCAAAGCATTTAACTTTCTAGAGATAATGGTAATGTTTTCTTGATCGCCTTGTAACTTTAAATTAACTTCATTTTGTTTGTCGAAAAGATCACTCAAGAATGCAACTCGCAACCATCAAACATCACTCATCAGGAAAGGAAAATCAAAACAAACCGATTTAAAACTTTTTCTTTCGATAATCATCGGACTTCAGTGTGATTAAGCAAGGTTTTGAAACAAGAACTTCTCTGTGAATCATATAATGGACAGATTTGACACTTGGATTTTTCTCGAGAACGTGTGTGACGAAGTCTTGCATAGCTGGAGCTCCATCTAAATTTGGTTTACGACATCGTTAGTGGTAATGAAAGTTGGATACATTCTTTGAACCTGAAACAAAACAACAATCCACTGTTTGGGTGTTTCAGAAAATGAAACGAATCCAACAAAAGTTACTCGAGTCTGAGCGTTTCGAAGAAAATGATTACTTGTTTTGTATCGAAAACTAAGCATGTCGCTACTATCCACATAGAAAATCGCAGTACTGTGAATGCTGAGTAGTACACAACTATTTGCTTACCAAAAGGTATCTTTGAAATGAGATAAACCAATGAAGCACGTCGCATCATTATGCAGCAGGACAATGCAAGCTCCCAAATAGCACAACGAACAATTGATTATTTAACCACACAAAAGGAGGAATTACTTACCCATCCTGCATTTAGTTCTGATCTAAGTCCAAACATTATACATTTCCCAATAATCTAAAATTTCTTATTTTAATTACCTGAGTGAAGCACTAAATACGCCAGCTAAAAATATTCCTGGCAATCCAGGTATGTCATGCACAATTTTAATAATGTAGTGCGGAAATAACTGATCGGGTTTTTTAATTTCTTGTGCTTCTATTGGATCGCAATTTCGATAATGCGAATAAATCATTAGTCCAGTCCATATACTTGTGCCCCAAAATGATACTACTCCAATGATGAAAATGATATAAGCGCTAAAAGATATCTTAGAATAATTAATCGAAACTATTCTTTTCTGAAGTTTCACTTTATTTATCAATAAGTCATTTAAGTAGTTATCCTATAAGAGTTCTGGATCAAAAGTTCCACAAGAAAGACCATCATTTGATCTACTTGACCTTGAAACTACCTGCGGTTTCCAGACCAAACATCCATGGGAAAATACGACTGCCAAATTAGTTCATTTGTGCCTTCAAAATGCCGTTTGAACTACGATCGTGCTGGAAACGTAAAAGGGCCGCTTGTTGTACTGCTTTTGGCGCTTTAACACTACATTTACCTCTTTTATATTGCATTTTCCGCTTGATACGCTATATTTTACAGGTGCATATTATCAAAATTGCTATAAATCATGCTATTATTCCTATACCGAAATGAATTCATATAAAACTGCATTAAAAATGCAGATAATCATATATCAAAACGTCGTTGTCATTGATATTGTTCATATTTATATAGAAACGTTAATGTAATTCACCATTGCCCTAATAATGCTTTTATACCTATACCGAATATAATATAAAATTACATTGAAAATGCAGATAATCATATATCGAAAACGTCAATGTTTACTAAAATCGGGACGATTATTTAACTATTATATACCTTATACAATTTTCGATACAATTGTGCATGTAACTCGTTATGGCTAGAACATACGAACGAACACATGTTCGGCCATAAACGGCACCGTGTGTTTACATTATTTGTCAACGTAAATAACTTCAAAATCAACATTATAGCTCTGTGACGGAAGATGGGATGGCGACAATATCGTTCGTAATTCAAAGACATTTTGAAGGTTCAAATGAACTAAGTTGGCTGTAGTCTTTTTCCATAATATATTTTCTTATTGCCATTTGGTTTGGAAACCATAGCTAGTTCCAAGGTCAAGTGGTATCATATATTTCTTATGGAACTTCTGGTGCAGAAAGCTTCTAGCATAACTACTCATCTATATATTTATGAATCTCGAATAAACTAAAAGATTAATAGTATTATAAAATTTAATATATTACATCCTGACAGATGAAAACTTGGGCAATGAAATACATTTTTGAATTGTCGATTGACTTGTACCCGATACACCCAAAGCAATTATGAAATATCCTATCAAAACTGTAAGTACTGAATCTCTGTGCGTAATATCCATGCTAAAACTTAAACAAATAATCAAGATAAAATGTTGTATCAACTTTTTTTATGTCGTTGTTTTCTTTTTAAGTAAAGTACTAAATCAAGTTAATTACTCTAGCTCAAGACGTCTACCCTCCTTTGCATTAATCCAAATTTCTGATACACCACCAGCATTGACAATGCCTTTATATAAAATAACAATGACTGCACCAATCATGATTATAAATTGTAATGTATCGGTCCAAACTACTGCTTTCAAACCGCCTATTGTAGTATAAAATATACATATTCCACATACAAATGGAGTTATATAATGAAGATCTATTCCAGTTCCTACAATGGCATATCGAGATTTATCCTTTCATATACGTTTAACATGAAAGTAGAAGTAGAGTAAAACAGAGCGTTCTCCGACATTTTTGATTCGACGCAGTAAGGTTCGACGCAGTCACTATTCCGATTACTTATTTGATAGAATGTATTAAGTATTGGCGAAAGCTTAGGAATTGATTCTCGGACACTTTTTGTTGAGTAAGTTCCGAAGCAATCATCATTACGATTACTTATTTCATAGAAAATATTAGGATGCTTAGGGGTCGATTTGTTGCGATTGTTCATATATCTCCTCAATTTCAGCATAATTGAGATTTGACACTAAAATGAAATACTCTATATATTTCATTCATGCCAAAATAAAAACACAGTATAATTGGTTAGTAATTAAGATGCATGCTCAAACAATTGATAAGACTAAGCAGATAAGGCGTAGGCCAGCCCCACATCACGTGACCTTGAAGGCCACACTCCCAGCCAGCCAAGACTTACATTTTACCTACTTAGTCTTATCAATTGTTTATACTGAGTATGTGTCTTAATTACTAACGAATTTACTGAGCGTTTTTATGCAAAGAAATATCAAAGTGTTTTATTTTAGTGTCAAGTCTCAAATACATTAAGAGTTCTTATAAATAATTTAAATTAAAAATAATATAAACTCAAAATGTTTGTTTACATTCTTATCAACGCGGTGATTACGAACAATGAGTTAAAAACTGGAACAACAAATCGACCCCTAAGCATTCACCAATACTTTATTACATTCTATCAAATCAGTTATTATAATGGTGAATACTTCGGACCTTACTAAGCAAAAGTGTCCGAGAATCGACCCCCAAGCATTCGCCAATACTTATACATTCTATCAAATAAGAAATCGGAATGGTGAATACGTCGGGCCTCACTGAGCAAAAAATGACGGAGAACTGACCCTACTAGTAGATAGTTGAAACGCGTCTTATAAAGGCTTCGTCTGGTTTTATTATTTCTTCTTCTAATGTGCAGGTTTTCTAAGTTTTGTTTAGGATATCTTTCCAACATCCTGTTATTTATAATAAAATTTACAAAATACCTTGAGATAACGCTAAAGCTGGCAGATAAATAACAATTGGCATATAGAATAACATCGCCATGGTGAAAATAAATGAAGAAATCTTTCTGATCTTTGAATTGAATCGAAGTTTGAGATATTCATAGGTGCTTGTGAGTTGGAGCTTATAAAAAACTGGTACATATACATAACTTGCTGTAATCGTAGCCAAAGTAAATCCGATTGAAGCCATTGAAAAGCCTGCACCATATTTGTAAACATCTGCAGGCACTGATATTATTGTTAGCGCAGATATATAACTAAAACAATCATTTAAACAATTAGCGGAGCACATTTAAATTATTTTTAGAAGTGATGTCTGTGATTACAAAATGTCTGTGATATCAGAGATATATCAGTGATTTCTCTATATATGATTATCCAGATTCCAATTTTTAACTTTTATTAGTAGTCTGAGTAAGGCACAAGTTGTGACAGGGATTGTTTATCTAAATAGTTTAAAGAGAACTATTTTTGAAAATCGCCGATTTGTATTAAAATGTTGTAGTCAACTTACGTGAATTGTAATAAAAGTGTTTATTACTTTCCACCTGAATTTTATAGTGTTAAATTTTTTTGATAATTTGAGTTATAAAGTTGGTCAATACAAACATTATACGGCTTGGTACAAATGTATGATATCTATTATTATCATACCATTCTTTATCATCTTGTATATTTGCAAAATTTATACAATTCACGCCATCTCTCAACGTCATACAGAGTGTATCAAAGGTTTTAATTATACATACATCTCTCACATGTACCAAAGGCCCCCTAAACTTTAGAGGGGTTTCTTACATTAAGAAATTTACCACTACTGACGTCTCATACCGATATATAAAATACCTACCGGTATTGTGTTATACTATAGCCAAAAACTTAATCCCAAACATCACAATTTATGTAACATGCAAGTGTGTACCCGCCTTAAATCGAACACGTGACGATGATCCGACCTATTCTAAGTGTGGGGCAAACACTGCGTACACATTTTCATAGCTGAGGAACACTGACCTTTTGCAGACTGCAGACTTTTCAACGTCTGCTGTATGCAGCATCTACTGCCTGTTATTCCATATAAATACATGATTTCATCTAATTTGATGTTTATTTTAATTTTTTTCATACTATTATTTTTATACCGCTCCTGTATATTCATGGCACTGATTTTTTAGTGTCATCTAGACGAACTATAGATGCAAATATCAGTATAAAACGAAGCCATTAAAAAAATTAGGCTATTATTTTTCAAAACCGCCTTTGAATACTTTTGGCACTATAATTTTGATGTTACCCTATATAATAGACTAACTATAGACGCAAATAGATGGCAAAACATGCAATCATTTAAATTTTTTATTCTATTTTTCAAGCCCCTGTATACTCTTAGTATCATTATTTTTTAATGCTACACTGTATAATAGGAAAATTAAGAACGCGAATAGATAGCGGAAAATACATTCATTTTAAATTTTCAAGCTATTCTTTTTCAATCCCCGCCTGTATACACGTTGCACTATTATTTTTAATGCTGCCGGTATAATAGAAGAACTATGGACGCTAATACATACCATAAAATGCAGCCTATTTTAGTTTTTTTCTGCTATTAGTTTTCAACCCGCCCCTGTATACACGTGTCACTATTATTTTTAATGCTGCCTGTATAATAAAAGAACTATGGATGCTGATAAATAGCATACAACGTAGCCTAATTTAATTGTTTTCCTTTTTGATTTTTCAATCCGCCCCTGTATACTTTGGAAATTTAAGACATTTTATATTCCATTTTGAATGTCTAAATTTCAATTTTTAAATTTACCGCCAATGATGTGACGGCCACCATCATGGAATTTGCGCATAAGCTCCACCATTTATATTTTACAGTCTCCTGTACTACTAACGCAATCTGATGGCTATTTTTTCACTTCCTCCCTCTTCTTCTTCTTCGTCCAACGTCGTGGCCGACGTGTGGTGACTCTATGGAGGATGTTTCTGTGGTGCAGGGCGG
>WYDF02107101.1:0-10478 GCA_009867245.2 Adranes taylori
GCAATGTCACAACCAGAAATTAATTATAATAGTTGTTTAATTAAGCAAGCAATCATCGAAAATTGCGAATCATATATTGATTCGCATATAATAAACATTTTCCGAATGACGGTGCTCTTGATCAGCAATAAATCAATTTATATTTTTATGTACAATGACACTTTATAGCTAAATAGACCATACAACGTCATTAATTTATTAGTCTTGAAGGTATCTCTATAAGATTGACGCAAATTATAAATTATTCGAATAGCACGTTTTTGCATTAGCACTTCACAGGTATATAGCCCAATTTCAGTGCACCAAATGAAGAAAGAAATGTTCGACAAATCGGTCGAACATCTCTTTGGCGACGAAGTGTTGTTTCATGCCTGTAACAGCATTGTTGATGTTTGTAACACCCCTTTTGAGGGAATTCCCAATGGACCATTGAAAGTTCGAGGATCGAAGTTCTGTAGGCTTCTGGATGATCGGCTCTAGTTTGACATGGAATGAGGCGTCCGCTCGTGTATAATGGGCGCCAGGCACTTGTACCTAAATCTCAGATAAATTGGGGAGAGAAGTACACACAAATAAAATATATTCAAAAGTAACAATATTTAGTAACAAAAGTAACGACCCTTTATTTATACAACTTTAACAATCGGCACTTGCATTATATATACATTATTTTTACAATGCGTAAATACAATATTCACGTGGGTCTAGGCCTAACATTACAGTTCAAATGCACTATATCGACTCTTTATGAGTCACACTTGACACACCCAACTTTCTAAAGTGCCTCAGGCACCACACAAGTACCTCTAGAAGCTTCTGTTAGCTCACAAAAAACACAAATGACTCTCTGTATATTCAAACGGGCTTACAAGCAATTTAATGGTGCTACCATTGCTAAATTTACTCTTACTATAAAATTTTGACTCGACTCTTACTATTTTAGTACCTCCAATACTAAAAATCCCTACCATTCTACTACATTCACATAAAATTTTTGTCCCACTTCCCTAACGTTAATTAATGCCTGCCAACGGCAGTTAGTTCAATAATTATCTACAAATTATCAACTTAAAAATATATATAAAAATGAAAATATAAAAATGTAATTTAAATCCCACAAAATCATCAATAGCATATTGCGTGAAACGCCAAAATTATATAAAAAACAGAAGACGAAATATCAGGTTACAAAATATATCTTATAGAGTTACTTCGATGACAGCCCCACAGATGTTACGACTCCGCAGGAATCGGGAGGCGACTAGTGACTGCCTTATGTCCTCGGTGCATCGACATTCAAATCTAAATGCACGCGAGATTTGTACCAAGATGGCGGTCACACACCAAATCCCTCGCGAGTTTAAAACGAGGTTTTAACACATTTTTATGCGCCAGAAGATGACAAAACCGACTATTTTTCACAGCTCTGAAGCAGCCCTAGGAGTGTCGCCTTTAAAATTACAAACATGATCTAGCGCCATATTGGAAAAACTAAATCACTAATCTTACCCAACGGGCATTGCCAAACCAATAAGCCTAGTGGCTTAACATAAATTCAATCCCCAACCCCATTTTTATAATATTACTTCTCACTCAAAACGCCAGTGATGATATTCAACTCTCATTGGACGAAACGCAATTACGTAACTTGGCAACCAATGAAATCGTTACAACTTTATACAGCAGCAGAACTACGATAATTTCCGAAATACCATCGGAAAATCAATACCTAAAGTAATTTGATAAAACTAATCATCACGTTACATTTTTACATCCAGAAATCACGACGACCTTTACCAGACGGTGTAGTCAATCTCTTGGAAATTATTTCTAGTACCAAAATCTTCTTAATACGAATACTAATAATACAGGAAATCTAAATTACACCAGACAGTATCACACATCTCAAATTTCCCATACCTCAATTTACAGAGCAATGAGTGTTGGTGATAAACCTTACTGCATATACCGTCCGACTTCACACGATCTTACAATTAGTACGATAACCTCGAAATAACACACAACTAACAGAAAATTCTCAGCACGATTTAAATTGAATTGTTAATTCAAATCAATGAAAATTTGCCTAAACAAAATATATTAAAATCGCTAAGTATATAACAAGATTCAAGCAGGACTTGACCATAACATTGCCTTTCACTTGTCCAAGTTGCATAACAGACTGAACCTAAAGTTCATAAAATCGGCCAAAATTCTGTCTTGAAGTTCTAAATTCAACCAAGTGTGTTACAACATCTGTTGCAGAATGCCGAATGACCGAGACGAGCCATATCTTTATACATTCCTCGGCTCTCTTTAAATGGTTTATGCCGCTTGTGTGCTTGAGTTTTAGACAAAATTGATCGAATATTTCTAAACTTGTGTGTTCTGCATTTTCAGATTACACAGAAGAAGGACTATGTACATATAAATGTTCATGTTCATCACTCTTTTCAGTTGTACTCCACAAAGGTCATAAAAATTAAAAATTTTGCCACAACAGCAAGCAGACACAACCATACAAAGATCATGGAAACATACGATTGATCTGTATTACGATCATCCTGTAAATAGTTATCTACAATAATTTTCTACAATCTCAATTTTCTACAATAATTAGGTTCTGTAGCCTGCAGTAATTCCAAAATGAAATAAAGCATAGTTATTATATAAAAAAGAAAAAAAATACTACACTATAAATTAATCGTCACATATGATATAAACATTTTACCTAAACTTTGAAGGAAAATAAAACTTACTTCCGAATATGATCTTTCAATGGCACATCGCTTAATTGTGAATGTTCGAACATCTTCCAGTAAATCACATTCATGCTGATTTTTCGCCAATAGCTTTGATATTTGTTCCGCATGTAGATTTTTCAAAAATTTCGCATAGTTTCCCTAAAACAAAAATTGATCGTTATAGTAGAATTAAAAATATCCGATAAATTGTATTAATATAAACAGAAAATTGCAGTTCTTTACTTAAAGCAATCAAAGCAAGTAAACCCAAAGTCTGAAATGAGCTAATAAAAACTGTAGATGAATATGTATCGGGCATGCCATATAAGACCATCATGAAAAAGTTATAAAAGCGAGAAGACCCAGGAGCACATTTTAAGCAAAGCATTACATCAGCACTTGATTTGCTTTTTCCAATCCATACATAGCTATTGCAAGAGAAAAGACCTACAAGAACAGGAAACGATACTACCATTCCCTTGTTTACACTAGATAGCTTCCGATAGTCCCCTAAGCTTCCATTTTGGGTTCTACCCTATGGAACTTAATGTATCATGGGTTACTTAGAGCAAAGTACCCAAATGGCATGCGGATAGTTGCTTTTGTTGATAACATTACACTGCTGGGAAAAACTCATGACACCAATACCCTTAGTAGGAAATTCAGAAAAACAGTTGTAAAACCATTCGTCGCAAAGTGGCTGAACCGTCAAGTATCTAGGCGTGACTGTATTGTATTGAGTTTTATTAACTTCAACATGTTCATTGTGAGTTGTATTACATGGTTCCAACTTCCAAAGTTTGAAAAAATAATAACTAATATTATATAATAACTATAAACTAACTTGTCTCATGTATTGAAACATAACTATAACTATTTTCTAACTAAAGGTAACATTTTGTATTTACTATGTCTCTAAGATCAATTTGAAGCTCATACCAAATTGCACATTGACTTTCAAATTCATTTTCATACCATATTAGCACTCCGTACTCTATTTGTGAAATGATCAAAATATTATTTGAGTACATACAGATATTAACTTTCGGGAGTACGTTTTTTTTTTTCTATATAAAAAAAACGTACTCCCGTAAACGTAATGCCCGATCTATATAAAACATTTTCTTTTGATTCCTTAAAATCATCATTTGTAAACTTTCATTCTACGTTCAGGTAAAGCCATAAGGTCTCCTTCAATACAAATAGCTTTTATGTCAGCTCCACTCAAATCATCTTTAGTCAATATAAGTTTCTGTAAATTAACATCTTCCGCCAATGTCATTCTACTTGTATCGACTTGGTCGAATCAGAGCCGGATCTAGTGTTTCGATTTGATTCGTTGCCATAATATCCTTACCATCACTCCGCGAATCAAAGCCGTCCAATTGATTGAGAAGTTCCAACACTGTACGCTGGATTTCACGCTCACCACCAGCATTTGAATCAAACCTTTTAGTTCCAACTGCATCAATTTCATCTATAAAAACAATTGATGGAACATGTTCATCTGCTACTCGCAATAATTCTCTAACTAACTTCGGTCCAGGGCCTAAATATTTTTGAATCAGTTCGCTACCAACGACACGAAAGAATATAACTTATGTTTGATTGGCTACGGCGTTAGCTAGAAGAGCTTTGTCCGTACTAGGAGGATCAGAGGAGAGTGTGTTATGTACCTTGGAGCAATTTTCAATTGCATTTTTTTTCTTCAGTTTTTATCAATATAAATTATTTTATAGCATCAATATAACGAGTTTTTTTTACTATTATAAATCATTTTTACTGAAGTTTAATATAATTGATAATATACATACAACAGTTACCTGCAATTTGTCCCAAGGTACAACAAGGGCTTGTTCTTTGGGGCAGCACCAATTGTACGTTGGAACATTTTGCAAAAATTAATAACACGTTTGGGCTTATGTAATATATCATATTCTGTAATTTGTATCTTATGACATATTGTAAGACATAAAATCTAGAGAAAATGAAAATTGCTTCATTCGTCGCTCACATCCTCCAACTATAGTTGGATTTCGTAATTTTATTGCTACTTCACAAATTTATTGCTACCAATATTTTTTTCATATACATAACATATATAACAATAACAATAACATCATATTGTCATTCACCTAACTCCTTTTCTAATTTCGCTAGGTAATGATACACGGACCTTTCTCTTTTAATTCAATTAGTACGAAATCCCCATCCAATATTGATACATCTTCTAATTTCTTTTCCATTTCTATTTCCTTATTTGATTCTTCAACTATACTTATTAAATAAGTCTCATCATTACTACTGGAATTCTGGAAAGTTATTTCAACACTGTCATCAGAACTTTCATCTTTTCGTAAAACTTTTCTTGCCACTTTTTGAATTTTAGCTTTAGATTTTTGCGCTCGTCTTTTTGAATTTTCTATTGCTATCTTTTTTTTTATGGGTTTCGGTCAATATTCTTGACTTCCCTTTTCTTCTACCTCTTGTGAGTTTTAGCGGTCCTTTGGACTAAGGTCTTATCATCTGGGGACTGATAATATTGTCTACTTCCCTTTGTGGTATATATTGTGGTTGATTGGAGTGTCCAGGTGTCCAGGTGTCAATATTTAAGGATTCTGGTCCTATGTCATTTACTAACTCAGGATTTCGCCGGTCTGTTACAAAAGCGGCCAAGAATTCGTCCTCACGAAATATTTCCGAATTTAGAGGATAAATCCCCGTTACGGAAAATCCCTATGTTGAGTAAATGCTCTAGGGCAAGCGTTACCAACGATTTCTACAATAGATTTTCCCGGATTTTTCAGCATCCACTCAGAAGAAGTTTGGTTGTAATAGGTCTTGTAGGGACCGAAAACTGTTCGGTCTAAAGGTTGCAGCTTCTGCGAAGTATCCGGTGGGAATGTAAGTAAAACCACACCACTAGATTTTGCGAGTTTAATTAGAGGAATTGATATATGACTATCATGGTTGTCGAATATCAGATTCAAAATTAGGTTCTCTTTAGTTGGTTTTACATGCTCAATAAAATGACCCATGTACGGGATGAATTTTTCTTCAGTACACCACCCTGAAGGATTTGCAGCTCCAACAGTGGCTGGAGGAGTCCCATTTAGTTGGTTATGTTTATGCTACATTCTCCTGATGTCATGCATGCAAGTAGTTTTGCTCATTTAGGACCTATAATGCGAGGTAGAACGTAAACAGTCGTATTACCAGTCTCGTCCACGTTGCATATGTTATTTGGCGTAAATTTGTATTTCTCGTGACAGGCTTTAAGGTTTGTGAAAAATTCATTAACATTGTTTTTATTGCAGCTACTTGAGCGGGAAAGACTGGTTGCCTCGGGCTTTCTTAAAGATAACTTTCTGTGGTGTTTTAGAACACATCAAAGCCACTCTCTACCTGCCTTTCCATTTTTCGGGCATATTTTTGTGGTTTTGATTTGCATATTGGTAAGTCAAAACAAACATTGTATTTATTTAAAACATAATTTAAGCGAGCTGTAGCACCAAATACTCTGCTAACTATGTTTCTTCTTCTTCTGTAAATGTTTTTTTACAGCATTTGTTGCTCAGTACACAAAGCTACGGTGTAATTTTATATTACGTGCTAGAGTTGATTTGTTAATATTATGAAACCCATATGCATCTATTATACTCATATTATTTGTTAGTATATCATTTTTTGCCGGTTTTACTTGCTGCTAAAATAAATAAAAACGAAATGTAGATAAAATTCCTATTCTGTTGATAAAATTTCAACGCATTTCAAAATAGTTTACACAATGCATGTACCTTGGCACAGTCCCGTGGTACATGCCAATTCCTGTCTCAAGAGACAAATAATGCATCGTTGTTGAATTACGTTTAATATTTTTGTAGGTTAAGAAATCCATCATTACAATGTAACCATTAAAATTAGAAAAATATAAATTATTAGCTCACCTGATTTAATTTGCTTCAAATTATGTCTTTAATACGTATATAATGTCACTAATCCACTCAGAAAAGTAAAATTGTTGTAATCGAAATTACAAAACATCACCAATTGCACGTTTACTACTTGCAATCAGCGTTTTACTGCACTTGAAACGCCTTTCTATGATCATTACCCTCAAGAAATGCGGACCTATGATCATAGATGGCGTAGATATCTCGTTTGTCCCAAGGTACCTGCGTCCCAAGGTACAGCACTTCCTCTAAGATGTCTCCTTTTGATGGTTTAATGCCCATTTCCTCATACTACTCCAAGCCTCCAATATCAGCGTAGGTTTCTTGTGGGACTTTTCCAATTTCATTGCCATTACAATTGAATCGGTATAGTCTTCCAAGCCATCCACAACAGCAGACTATATGGTTTAATAATATAGAGCATTTCGGGCTCTAATTGATCCTTATCAACAAATGATAATATGCAAACATGAAACTACCCGAATATGAAACTACCCGAATGTCGAATATTCGCCACTTACAACAGCAAGATTAGGTATCATCTTTCATTTCTTCCAAAGTTTCTACAGACATTGGAGTACTTCTTAAATCATCAACTTTGTTATGTTCTTCCTCATTTTTATCCTCCTGGAGCTTTAAACGCTCTTGGTTGCAAATGAACTCTTCCTCCGTAAGGAGGTAATCTTTATTTCGTTGCTTCAATAATTTTAAAAGGCATCGTGTGTGTGTGTGTGTGTGTGTGAATGTGTTTGAATGTGTGTGTGTGGCCTTTTATCTGGTCTTTTTGTCTTTTTCCGTTTTTTACCAACACGTGTTGGTATTGCAGGCTCATATTTCTTCTTCTTGTTCTTTCCTTCCGGGACGTGATTGATATTGTCCCATATTTTAAAATATGCTATTAAGAATACCAGTTGTTTTGCGTTTGTCATTAACGTATCACCAGAAATATTTACGATTCCTTTTCACATTGAAATTCACTTTGTAGAGGTAATCAGAATAATATTCGGTAGATAGCGATTTGGCTTATGAGCGTAAATTAGAAAAATAATTATACTCTTTGAGATTATTACTTTATATAAATTTCTTGTGAGCTTTCTTTCTAGCAATGGTTAATTTAATTAATTCTGAATTAAACCATACTGGAAGATTGGAAGCAGCTTTAGTAACCTTTAGCGAAACATAGCAATCAATGGCGGAATAAAGAATATTGTAAAATTTAATCAAAGCTATATCGATATTTTCATCAGATAAATTCCAATTAATATTAGCAAAGTTATCATTTAATAATGGGTTTTACAATAGTTGGGACATATGTTGAACGGAGCTTAAACGTCAATTGTTTTTGAGGTTAAGTTTTTAATGGAAAAGTCGAGGATTGAACAACATGTTAAAGTTATTAAAGTCTATTATGAAAATGGACGTTCATACAAAAGTGCATTTGGGGCTCTTCGTAATTTTTTCAGCCCACATAATCGACCAACCGAGAGTGCTATTGGCCAAATTGTGAATAAATTCCAAGAAACTGAGTCTGCGGCAGGTGTTAAGAAGCCAGAACGTGCTCGTGCAGGACGCTCAGCCGAAAACATTGCTGCCGTGAGGGAGAATGTAGCCGAAAGCCCAAACACCTCTATTCGACATCGAGCACAGGAATTGCACTTATCCACGGCCACTTTGCATCGGATATTGGCGAAAGATCTGTTGTTGCACGCGTACAAAATTCAATTAACGCAAGAACTTAAGCCGACGGACCATTTAAAGCTCCAGACATTTGCCGATTTGATACACGAACAAAAACAAGTAAATAACGAATTTTCCACCAAAATCTTCTTCAGCGACGAAGCCCATTTCGATCTGAATGGTTACGTCAACAAGCAGAATGGACTGATGAAAATCCAAGAGCAGTTGTCGAAACACCAATGCATCCACAAAAAGTCACTGTGTGGTTTGCATTTTTTGCTGGAGAAATCATTGGACCATATTTTTTTGAAAATGAGGCTGGGAATTCGGTCACAGCAGTGAATGGCGAAATGGCAAGCGCTACCGCGCAAGGTTATCAAACATTTTGTGGCCAATATTGGAAGATTATAATATCGAAGATATGTGGTTTCAACAAGATGGCGCCATATGCCACACAGCTCACGCCACAATGGCTCTCCTGCATGAGAAGTTTCCCGGGCGCATTATCTCCCGAAACAGTGAAGTCAATTGGCCACCGAGATCTTGCGATTTGACACCGCCAGACTTCTTTCTTTGGGGCTATCTGAAGACTAAAGTCTATGCCAACAATCCAACCACCTTCCAGCAACTCAAAGACGAGATTTCACGGTGCATTAATGACATTGAGCAACAATTATGCCGATATGTTATAAAAAATTTGATAAGCAGATCAACGTGTGCCGCCGGAGCGAACATTTGGCGGACATTATCTTTCACAATTAATTGTAATGGATCAAATAACATTTTCATTAAAGAAATCTTCATTTTTGTACACCACTGATTTTTAATTTGCGTTTAACATCGATCCGTCTTATTGTAACACCCTTTAGATTGAAATCAGTTGAATATCAATCACGTATAAACTCTTGTGTCTTGAGATTATCTGATACATTTAAATCAAAACTAAAAAAAAATAATGATTAATAATAATGAAAGAACTAAAGACAATTTTCAGATTACATTTTTTTCTGATAAGCATGCAGATAACAGAATGGTTATCTGATTTACCAGTTATACTGATCAAAGTCTACAAAAGTTACGTGAATGGTATCAGTTTATTAAATTTAATATTCATGAAAACTTCATGACTATAATTTTCCAATCATCCTCCGGATGTATGACATAAACTTAATAACCCAGCATTTTTTCGCGGAAATTGGAAAATACTTTCAAATATTGAAATAAAAGCAAAAATAACGTTGATGTTTTCCACAACTTCTGAATAGATAATACGCAATCATTTTAGCGAATTATATTATAATATACTTATAAATAATATACTTTTAGTAGGAAAATAACACTAGCAATTATAAAAACAAATAATTAAAACTGATGCAGCCTTTCTTCGAGTATGTGAAACGTATCTTTTATATTTGAATATCTATTCAAGTATAGTACATGTGGTAGCTGTATCCGGCTCGAAGGACCATGAACAATTGGGAGATGTAATTTAAAAATCTATCGCAATTGTGACAGCTTGGAAAGAATATTAGAGCAATTAAAAAGAATTTGAAAGTTGAGTAATTAAATAAGAATCAAACTTGAATAATAAAATCCGAATCAAACTTGAATAGGTCGTAATGATTTAAATATTTAATTTAATAAAAATTAATTGATTTAGAACGCAATCTATGAAGATTTATTGCAGTAACTCATGGAAATTAAAATTAGGTCAAATAAGATGCGAGGTACTTAGTAATAATTCTAAAAATTAACTCGTTTATTCTCTACAAATCTAGTAACATATATACGAAATTAACAAAATAAAATGATAACAAGTGTGTTAAAAGTTTAAACATAATAAAAGCACGTCTTGTGAAAAAGAATAAGAGTGTTTAAGTTAAATATTAAAAGAAATATCTCATAATAAATTTATAGTTTGCAAGCTATAGTTTGCATTGTTGATCGAATCTAGACAACTCACGTAACGAGGTCGGTAATTATAGGAGGAAGGTAACTATAATTTATCATGACATCTATAGGGGTACATGTAAAACTTCGGTCCAGTGTGTGCGGGTTGGCACGCACTATAAAGATCTCTTTACGAGTTAATCAATAAAGGTTG
>WYDF02107112.1:0-10477 GCA_009867245.2 Adranes taylori
TCAAAAAATTGCATAAAGAGGTTAGCGATGGCACATGAAAGTGCCATCGCAGAATAAGAACAACAATACACATATTCACAGCCGCGGAAAGCGAAAACTTCAAAAAAAAAGATATATATATATATATATATATATATATAGGGAAAATATATGTGAGAATAGGGGAAAATGGAGGAGGTTTATAGGGAAGGAAGAAGTGATTGTCGAAAGAAGGTCTAAGGATAAGGTGACAAATGGGGAGGGTAAAATAGTTATGAGGTTGATGAAATGGGAGGGTAAAAGACTGACGAAAATGGAATAGTTATAGGAAATGGATGTATTGATGGGGATTGGTTGAGATTCAGAGGGCACTTGAGGATCTATTGTGCATTATCTGGTTATGAATGAGGTAGGGAGTGATTACTTGGAAAACTTGATAATTGACTTTGCTTAAAATTACCGGTGGTGGTTTCATAACTTTAGGTGTTTTGTCGGATTGCTTTTTAGGGTTTTCATATACTTTTCCAGGTGAGTTAGTAGCCTTTCTTTTTCTTTTATTTTTATTATTGGATTTTGGTAACAGCCAAGCTGTTTCTCTAGTAATGAGATTTTCTTCCTCATCCGAGTTACAGGCCTATAAGATTTTTCCTTTGCAGGTGCTGCCTGGACATCGATCGCCTAAAAGAACAAAGTGCTGAATTTAAAGAAAAATGGACAAAGAACTGAACGGAATAAATACACAAACTACCACAATTGATGGACTCAACATGAAAATAGTAGACTTAGTGAAAGGTTTACTGGAAACCAGATACCGATCTTCATGCAAAGTCGAAACTCAGCAAAGAAACGCTAGACTTGATAGGGGATAAGCTGAAAATGCTGAAAGGTGGTAACTTAGATATTGTGGAATACCAGGACATAAGGAAAGCCATCAACAAAAAAATGAAGACTGATCTGCGACAGTACAATGTAAAACTGGCCACAAACGTTATCGAAGCCAACTGGAACATGAAGGTCCTGTGAGCGAAGCAGATGAACGGAAACAGGCAAAATTTTAAATTGAGAGATAAGGCCGGAATGACACAGACACATCAGAACAAGATATAGGATATCGCGCGAGAGTTCTACAAGGACTTATTCACATCGGTTCTGCCCAAGCCAGCTGCAGAAACAACGCAAACAAGACCGGTCATAATGAATGTCGGATTCGAAGAATTGACAAACATAACGATCGACGAAGTACAGGCTTCGTTAGACAAAATGAAAAACAAGAAAGCTCCAGGTGACGATGACATTCCGATCGAAGCCATCGAAGAAGGTGGAGCGGCATCATGGGAAAACGTAGTTACCAGTCTGCTGCACAAGACGGGAGACATTAAGAAACTAGAAAATTACAGGCACATCAGTTTGCTCTCGCACTTGTACAAGCTATTTTTGAAGGGGATAACTAAAACATCGCGAAAAAGCTAGGCTTTTATCAACCGACAGAACAAGCCAAATTGCGATCTGATTTCAGCACAAATGACCATTTGCAGGCCATGAGGAGTCTAATCGAGAAGTGCAACGAATACAAAATTGACATTGCACTGTGCTTCATAGACTTCCAGAAAGCTTTTGATTCGGTCGAGTTATGGTCAATCATAGACTCCTTCGACAAATGTCGGATCGATTTGAGATATACGCGTATAATCAAATATATCTACGAGCATGCAACGTCATGTGTGAAACTTCACCGAATCACCGATAAATTTCGAATTGGAAGAGGAGTCCATCAAGGCGATACAATTTCACCGAAATTGTTCACATCATCTCTGGAAATTGTCTTCAAAAAACTTGATTGGAGTGAAATGGGAATCAACGTAAATGGAAAGTATCTGAGTTACCTTCGATTAACCGACGACATTGTCTTGATATCAACGTCTCTGGAACAGATTGAAACGATGCTGATGCAGCTCAAAGAGGAATCGCAGAAAATTGGCTTGAAGATGAACATGTCCCAAACGAAAATCATAACGAACATCTATGGCGCCAGAGCTATCAAAATAGGAGACGAGGAAATCGAAATCGTAAGCTCGTACAAGTACGTCGACCATGACATGAAGTGTTATTGTAAGTGTTACCATATCACGATTATTCTGGCTACTTCCCGGTAATGCTTGTTGCAACTGAAACTTGCTTTATTTTTTTTAACCATTTCTTGTTTGTGTTCTTTATTTCCTTCATACACATCCCATGAGTAGGGTCGAATTTCAACTTCTTCCTGGGACAGTGGGCCCATATAGAACATTGGCCTTTCTCTCCACCAGAGTGCGGCTGGTGTTCTGGGGGCTCCGTTCTCGATCACGTTACATGTGACCATTCATTCTTTGGCACGGGTCGCATGACACAATGAATGTTCGGGATATTTATTGACTTTCCAGTTTAGATCTCTCGTGTTCTGCGCAAACAGGATCACCTCTAGTAGGATGTGGCTCTTCACCACGCACTACCGTCCTGTCAAGAGAGGCTGAGATTCCCATTCGGAAACTAAAACACGTTTATCTTGCCTTAGGGAGGCGGGAGAGATGAGGTGGGGGTGAGGACAAGTGTCCAGTCAAACTAGACAAAGGTACTACCTATCCGCTCCTCCCTTGATCCCTGAATTAAATTAAATTTTAATTTATTCCAAAATAAATCATGAATAACTTAACGTGTTAACTAAGTATTGGTAGTTAGTTATGAAGCACAGTAGTGTACACTATTCGATAATAATTAGATAACTTTTAGGTTTGAATTTTTTGAATAAAGTAAATTAAATTGATTAGCCAATAAGTTTATTTATTAAAATAAATTTGAAATTAATTGAAATGAATTAATAAAGTAACAATGCGGGATCTAAATTAAGTAGAATAATTTTATAATCAATTTGGGAATTTCATGGATAAATTTGAAGATCATTTTTATGCACGCAGTAATTGAAATTTTCCATAAACTATAAACCTTTTTTAAAAGAATAAATATTTTGAATATTCTTTTAACAAGAGAATAATATCTTATAGTCTAACGAGTAAAAATCCTTGTTTTAGATTCCATAGCACTACGGTTAGCAAAATTGCCTCTTTGCGGTACAAACAAGAAAGGTTGTGTGTATAAGCGGTTAAATATACCCCTCGTTTATTTTGTCTGTCTTTCTCCTTGGTTTGTTTGCAGAGCCGGTTTACCGAGATATTGGTCACGAAAATAAAAATTAACAATGGATTTTTTTATTTAGAAGTATCATTTGGCTACAGTATACTTTTTTTTTTGCTTACAGCAAGATAACAGCGTGACGTCTTGCTATTTGGAAATTCCTTTGTTATATAACTTTGAGAAAAACTTAGCGAAGACAATTTGAGCAGAAAACACAGAGTAGGTAAAGGTGAGCAGTGCAAAAATATTAAGCTTCTCGTTTTTCATGACTATCATTTTGAAATACATTTAACACACATTAGCCATTCATTCTTAAAATAAATTAGTCATCAGTTAAAGTGGCTAACTGAATAATGATCTAAAAGTTGAACCTGACATATTAAAATATATAGTGAAGAAATAATATAAATAATTTAATAATTGGGTATTTTGTATAACATTAATATCAATTTACTGTCATTTAGTCGCCAATGTTTCTTATCTAGTTTTGCAAATTTCTCTGCCTCATGTCTGCTTCAATGATTTGATGGATATGACCATTTAGGTCTTTTTTTCATCACTTCCTATTTTTCAAACGAAATTGTGTCTATGAATAGTGAACGTTTCTATTTCTGAGGATTATGAGGCTTCATTAAACGTTTCCTTCTTTGATTGTGTGACCAGGCTTCTATATTTACTTCTAATTCTTGCACTTCCACATCTGGGTGATTTTTGAGTCTTGTTCTCATATATGATCTCCTTTTTCTTGTAGGTTTTCAATTTTTAGTTCCTCTCTAATTTATGTTATTCCTTATGAAGCATGGAGCATCGACAAATATCTTCAATATTATATTTTGAGCTCTGTTAATTTCTTCCTTTACTACCTCGGTGTCTTTTCCCCATAACTCGTAACCATACATGAGTGATGGTATCAAAGTACCCTTGACAAGCATTTGACGACTTTTCATGGGTAGTCCTCAATTGTACTTCAGGATAAAATGGAGCTTATTCATCTTCCTTTTGGTAAGATTTTCACGACGTTTTATACGGGGTTTCCAGTTGGAACAAGCATCTTAAATAGGTGAGATTGTTGTGTGCTTTTATTGTTAGATTCCTCATTTGAAGTGGATTTACGTTTGGATCTTTTTTCCATTTTGTAAATTCTAGTGTTTGGGTTTTGGTTTTATTTATCATTATACTCCAATCATCGCAGTATTATCCTCGCTATTGTTTTGAGTGGTGTGTCGTCATAATTGACATGTCGTCGGCAAATTGTTACAGCCTGGCGTTTGGTTTATTTATTTGTCGTGGCATATCGTGGACATATATGTTGAAAAGGGTCGACATAACGGCGATCCTTGTGGAAGCCCTTCCTTTGCTTCTTGGGTAGATGATATGTTCCCATTGCTTCTCACCGGAAAGTTTCTGTTTTCCAGAAAGAATTTCACTTTATTATTTGAAATTTCCACCAGTGTTTGTGCATGATACATATTAAGATTATAAGTAATATTCCATTAGCACTATATATAGTGAAACTAATCTTTAGCTTGTCCAAATAAGATATACAATTAATGTTATATAATGGATGTAGAATATTTTTTTTAATGAAGGTTGAAAATTTTTACTAACTAGTGACGAAGATTTTCATTTCGCCATTCTACGGACTCGTCAGGCTAGTGAGGCAAAATATTCAACTATATATATATCATAGCATTGGTGTGATATGACTCTTATATACTCATATATATGCTATGGTATATATATTTGAATATTTTGCCTCACTAGTTCAACGAATCCGCAGAACGGCAAAACGAAGATCTTCGTCACTAGTTAATAAAATTTTTCAACTTTAATTTCGGAAATACTTTTCTAAAAAGTCCATTATATAAGATTAATTGAATAAGATTAATACCTTTTCTGGAATCTTCACAGGTAAGAACTTGTGGAACAGCCCATCTGTCAAAAGCTTTCTCGACATCTAGCAATGTGGCAATTATTGACCTTCCTTTTCTTTTTGCTTAGTTCATAATTTCTGCTTGCTTGCTGGATCGCCGACAGAGTACTTCTAAGCCCAAATTGACTCCAGCCAATTATCTTACGTTCCGCTAGGTTTGCTTGGATTTCCTCTTTTAATAGAACGTGTGCTACCTTGGACATTCCGTTGATTAAGCTGATTGGAATTTTATTTTTATTCAAAATGGGATCTTTGTCTTTTTTGGGAATCATAATAATATGTGCCGCCAATAGGAAAGTTTTCCAGCCGATAGGAAAAGTTCCTGGAAAACTGCAGTTCCGTGATACCATTTATTATTTTCTGTATTTGGGTTATGGCTATGTCTGGAAGAATTATGAATGCTCTATTGGGGAGGTCATCCAGTCATGGAGCTATGTTGCTTTTAAGTTTTTGGATAATGGATTTTTTTTGCTCTAAGCTGTAAGCAATAGTTTCGGTTACGCTTGCGTTATTTATTTTGTTTATGGATGTTTCCAGTTTTTTAGCTATCACTCTATAAGTTTTTTTATTGTTTTCAACTCGCTGTTTTAGTTCATTGGCTATTTCTTCGGATTTTTCTGGATTATTGAAAATTAGTTTTCCTCTATCAGTTTAGATGTGAGTGTTTTCGACAAAACCTTGACTTATCTATTCTTTTTGAGCTTTGAGCATTTCATTGACTTCTTTCTGCCATTTTTAAGATTTTGCAAATCATGTGGATGTTTTGATGTGGAGAACTTACTTTTGTGGATATTTTTTTCCTTTGCAAGTACTTTTTTGGTCCATATTTACTGATAAGTCCATTTGGTGATCATGTTAACCGAGTTGCTGTATTCTGCTAGGTTTTTTTGATTTCTTTAGTTAGGTGTATCACCGCTTGATCCAGGTTTTGGATGGAGTGGATATTTTAAGCTGGCATTAATTCCTGTATTTTACGCAGTTGGTTTTGGTTCTTACAAAATTTGTATTCGTTTTTGATCCAATAAGTTTTGCGATGATCAGAAGCAAAATTGAAACGCGAGTATTCGTATAACGATAATACTTTGAATTTGTAGGCAATAAATAGGTCAGTCACGTCTCCTCGTTTTCGCCTATCAAATGGGATTTAAGTGGCTTCCAGTGGGCCATGCACAATCACTTTGTTCAAGTTGCATGTAATTTTGTAAAGTTCTTTACCTGCTTTTCTGTTAATCCTGCTGTTCCAAGTTGTGTGTATGGCGTTATCATCTCCGCTTAGTATACAAGGCCCATAGGTTGTTAGTTCTACAATATCTTTTTCAAATATAGTTCCTTTAGGAGGGTTGTAGCATGCCAAAATTGTGATTGATTCTTTAATATATCTGTTCGGATTCCAACCGCTTCCAGGTTTGTTACTTGTGGTCAAATTTTTTCGACCATATTTTTGTACGAATTGCCACGCCCCCTTTAGTTCCTGTTCATTCTGGTGGTGGTGTAGCCTGGCAGTACTAAGCTTTCATTTGCCTTTAGATGGGTTTCGGTAATAGTGATTATTATTATATTTTTTTCTTCCAGAAACTTTCTTAATTCCAAGCCATTGTTTTTATCCCGTATAGATTCCATATAGCTATGTTAATTTCAGCTTTACTTTTTATTAATGAGGTTTAGTCATAAGGACGGTAGCATTTCAGTAAGGAGAACCCTCAGTTTCTCAGTAGTCTTATCTGCATTAGCGTTTCCTCCGGCTGCTTTTGTGAGCAGATTTTTCCTTTATACAGGAATTTTCTAGCCTCTGTGTCTTGATTTCTTCTTGAGTTTTCTTTATCGAATCTGGAGGTTTATGGGCATCCTTTGTAGGATGCCGCATGGTCCCCATCACATTTCAGCACCTAGGTTTTTCTTGAGGTGACTTCTACTTGGATGGGCATTCCCCTGATGGTTGATTTTGAGCGCATCTTAGGCAAGCATATAGGGCCGTGCATCTGTATTGCATGAGTCCGATTTTTTCGCAACGGAAGCACTGAAATGTACTGGTTGGCCGCCTTCTTGGTTCCGTGCTTAATTTCACATTCAAGACGTCTTTAAGTCAAAAATGTTTTTGCCTTCTTTCGACATCTCCATATTAACAAGAACGTGGAGGGGGAACGATCGTTGCTTTTTGTTTAATCTTTGGACTGACCATTTAAGCTTACCAATTTAGCATTTATGATACTTATCATTGTTTTGTCAATTCTTAATAGATTTCATCATTGCGCATGTGAATCAGTAGGTCACCTTGAAACGCCGTCTCCCACCGATAGGTGCCTGTTTTCTACGTTTGTCTTTTAATTTTTTATTGTTTCTTTCTTGAAGGTGTTTGTTCCAGTAGAGATTCTAGATGTTAGATATCCGATCGTTTAAATTACTTTTTTCTGTTCCTTTATGGATGACAGTGAAAAGCATATGTTCGCTATCAGATAAATATGTGAATTATGGTATATAATATTAGCACTTTGTTTCTAGTAATCATTAACTAGCTCTTGCAGCATACTTGTTATATCATTTACGCCTTCTGTTAGAATGACAAGAATGCTACCAGACGACGTGAATGATATGTTTTCCTTCTTTTATTATTGTTATTATTTTTAAACAACCCTTCGTTACTCCAAATAGGTCTCTCCTTCTGGATTCGAATACTTGACACATAAAATATTTTCTGATATTTCGTTTTCCTCCAGGCGCAGCCTATACTCTACTTTGGTCAATTTTCTTCATATGCATCCTCAGAGGTAACAGCCCAGTTATCATTTTGATGTTATTCCCGCCAAATATCAGCATATCTGAGGGTTTATTCTTACATGGCTTATCTATAAAACTCTACTATTGTGCCCAGCAGTTTATGTATTCTAAATTGCCCAGTTTTTATTGCTTCTCTGATGGAAGTAACAGATGTTACCAAAACCAGCTCCTAACCAGTGAATTTTGTGCTAGATGCTCTCTTTGATAGTGCATCTATAAATATAGAAGGACTTCGTTCGCTTTGGATTGAGGACTGTAACCAAAAACAAATTCCTTTAAGTCAACTAGAAATTCAATCAAAAGAATCAAGTATTTTTTGTACGCTTAAAGAAAAACAGCTTGAAAATGAGTTTCATGAAAAATTTCAAGCAAGACGTGGATGGTTCTTTCACTTTAAAACCCGCTCAGGGATTCTTATAGTCGCATTATGCGTGAAAGCGAAAATTATTGAAGTTATTGAAGAAGGCTACCTTTATGAACAAATTTTCAATGTCGACGGCTTGTACTAGAACAAGCAGTTCTTTAGAACTTACTTGAAAGAAAATGAGTGAGCTCACTCGGGCTATATAGCATAAAAAATTCGATGTTAATTTATTACTAGGAAAAATGGATCTGGTGATTTCAAATTGAAACCTATGTTCGTGTATGGCGCTTTACAAGGATGTGTTGAAAATTCATTAGCTGTTTTCTAATAACAGCTGTTTCCATAGCTGTTTTCATTAGCTGGCATTCTAATCAGAAGGGTTGGATTATTAAATCTGTGTTAGAAAGTTGTTTTAAAGATTATTTTTGCCCGTTGTTAAAAGTTACTCTGACGAGCAAATTATACACTTAAAGCATTATTGTTACTGTAGATAATGCACCTGTTCATCCTACTGGATTTTCTAATCTTTGCTATAATTTTAGAACACATTTTTTTTCCTGTACTACTTCCGTGCTGCAACCCATGGATCAAATGGGTTATTTCAATCTCTAACGCCTTTTATTTAAAACGGTCGCATTCGCAGGCAATCCAAGCAACCTCTTATGAAGAGGCTCCATCTTTGATCACATTATCGAAAAATTACAATATCCGAAATGCTGTTGAGTATATTGGACATGTCATGGGGTTCAAACGGACACTCAGTCTCTTCAAATCTCTGATCAGCATAGAAGAAGAACGGGCTTATGAAGAAAAAGGTGAAATTGAAGAAACGTCCAAACAGAAAAAACTTCACATTGAATTATCTTGAAGAATTATTCAATTCCATTACAAGAAGATGTAAATTAATTGAAGAAAATGATCTGAATAAAAACTGAAATAAGACGAAAATTTTAAAATGATATTCTTTGTTATCGCATGATGCATGAAGTGAAAACAAAAGCAAAATGTTGCAAGAAACCCAGACTGATTTTCTGGTTAAAAACTAATCTTTTTGTTTTTAAATTTGTAAACACTAAGTCTTCCAAAAAGTCTTCCATTATTTGTGCTTCTCACTCTTTTATTATTTTTCATTCATTTTAGGTAAATGTGCAAAAAAAAACAAATGAGATATATATTTTCCTGTAGAAATAATGTTTCACTCAATGCGAAATCATTTAATGTGGTACACTTCTCAATAACTAATTCGCAGTACTAAGTACTAAGTGAGATATTCATGTTCCTGTATTTCCAGAAGACCTTGAACCGTCTGTGAACCAGACTAGAGCAGATTCCGGAAAGATAAGAGGATCATCTCTATGATGACCTCATAGTTCCTAGGTGTATTGTAAACTGGAGATAACATTTCCGATTTCATTTCTAGTATTTTATTCCCTGTAATTTAACTGTATGTAGTGCTTGCCAAATTTGATTTGTTAATTCTTAGCAGATGACCTAGTAATTTCTACAACTTCTCCTCTGATATGCGGAAAGCTAGCAGAAGTTTTTTTCACAATTTGAAATGGTTTGATTTTTAAGCATCTTGACAAATCTTTAGGTCAATGTTTCGCCAGCAATTAGAATATGTCTCATTATTAACTTAACTTCCACCTTAAAATCTTATTTGAAACTTTTTCTTGTATAAGAATAAAGGCGTTTAACAAATTATGTTAGTTTTTATATACTCTATGTAAATATATATGTACCTATATCATATTTAAATTTAGGTATATTTACAAATACATAAATTTAAATATACCGATCCTGTTATTCTTCTTATTATTTCCTAGAATGTGATATTATTTATAGCCATTGTCTAAGGATACAGCTGCTGATTAACATTTCCTAATTCGCTGTGAAACGTTAAGCTCTGGTCTCTACCATTCACGATGTCTTCGATAATTCTCATGTGTTGATGTACTTGACAAGTTCCCTAACAGTTAAACTATGTTGTTTAGCAGTAGAAAAGGGATGAGTGTTTCGCGGTTGATCTAATTTTGGAAATGCATCCGAAACTTTCGTTAGCTCATTTAGAGTTTTGAGCACAATCTCTAGTCGTAGAATAACATCGAAAGTTCAAGTGGGTTTATTTTATATTAACTCATAACACTCATTAACATGTAAAATTAAATTTCAATTTAGGTTTCAATATTATAAATACCAAATAGTTTATATTAGTAATAAAATATACTAATTTTACACTTATATAATTGTAAAGGCTT
>WYDF02107123.1:0-10477 GCA_009867245.2 Adranes taylori
AAATCAGCACATTCGAATTAGTATAAAACAGATATTGGCTTTCATGAATTTTTTTTAGTGTTGTACAGTGTAATTAACCATACCCTTTTATTTTTGTAAGACAGGATATGAAACGACGATCAACATTTTGTCAGATGTTAGTTTACGACTTATCACAACATTATATATATATATATATATATATGAGTGTGCTAAAATAATTGCGTATAGTATGTAGATCATAATTATTACATAAATATTTTGTCTTAATTAATTTTGTTTTTGTTTTGTAGTATATAATTTTGTAGTATATATTGACTAAATAGCATTTAGTATAGAGGAGGCATTGATAAGAGATTTTCATGGTTATATTCTATACCCGTGTGTGCTTTTTGAGGGGAACTTCATAACTTGTCGAAGATAATAAACAATTCTGAAGTATAAATAAAGTTAGAACGATATACTTTTAATAAATTAATTACGTAAGGGAAAATATGTATATGAATATCTATAAATAAATATCTATGCATGTACTAAATCAGAAATAAACGATAAACTCTATATATAAAATATAAAGCAAATAAATTAATCGACTTGAAGATCCAAACGCTAGTTGTATTCTGAGTTCCCATGTTCTTCCGGGGTGTTAGGCCCTATTCACTTCAAGGGCCCGCCCGGGTCCGAGCTGTTTATGCGCACCTCTAGTAGGTGATACATGTCGCATTTGCAGTGTGCCTATTTTTCCGCCACGTTCCTTGTATGTATTTACGGCCCACAAAAGTACTTTAACAATAAATATTTTAGAAACTGTGGCAGCTATTTATTATACAAAATGTGTTTTTTTTGTGTTTTCTCCACCAGGGAGTTGAGGCGTGACGTAATATCGGAGCACAGCAATAGGAGATTAACTTCTTATCAAAATAGTTTTCCGTAATTTCAGTGATTGGCCATTTATGTTTACAATTAATAAATTAGCTAATACAAATATACAAATTAGACTACTACAAATTACTACAATATGACAAATTACAATTAACGCCAATCATTACTCTATCGTCGGAGTATTTCTGGTTTTTAAAGGATGATTCACCTGTAATCCCTTCCAGTACTTGGTTAAATATTTTTCTCCGTATAAATTGAATAATAATAAACACACAAGTCACCCTTTTCCGACTTTTAGTTAATTTCAACTTCATCCGTTAATTGCCCATTCCAAAGTACTACCATTTATGATTTTTTTCTAATTTTAGAACTTGGTACGTACTATGAAGGCGAGAAATATTGAAAAAGGTGACCTGCAAGAAATCAAAAGTACCTAACTTTTAAATAAATGCTATTTTATACTTACTAGCTTAAATATTAAATAAACACATATAAATAAATATGTAGCAAACAAAGAAAAATGTTTTTATTGAAATTTTGTTTACTAGTAATTTACAGTTCTAAATGTACATTATGAGAAACTTTTAGATTCACTGGAATTATATATTATATTACATCATGTATATAGTATAATTTTTTATATTTATTCAATTATCTTTATTTAGTCTTAATCTCTTTATGCTATTTTATGTAGATACATAGTTAAAATCTTCTCACTCATTTCATTTGGAACAAAATTATTTACATACTTAAAGTACATTACGTGTTTTCAAGGTTTTTAAGTCATTTTAAAAAACGTTTAAGCCTAACTCTCGTTAAATTTCTCTAAATTTACGAAAAGAAATTGTAGTAAACAAATACAGGATCTGTAAATTTGAACGCATGGAAATTATAATAACGACAAGGGAACCGATTTTAAATAACTATAATTCCTAGATTAACAATACTGAACCTTTCTCTTAGGCCGAAACTCATTTATTACTTTATTACTCTGTTAATTATTACCCAGTGAAGTAACCTGCATTACGCTATTTATTGAAATAAACTAACCGCTGTAGCAGAATTCGGCCCGCTTAATGTAAACAACATACCTGAAGTTAGAGATAATGGGTTGGGTATAACTGCACTAGATGATACAGATACAAGAAAATAGAAAACTAGAGAAATTACCTAAGGAAGATACACCGAACACAAACAAGTATATGATAAGCTTACCCGATATTTATTTAGTTGGACACGCAGTAGTGATGTTAGTACCTACCTTGAAACATATATTCCACGAGATGAGAGAAATTGTCTTGAACAGAGAACTGCGTATCTTGCTCACTAAAGTACAGGTGATTATTATACTAACAGGCGGAGAGTGCACGCCATCGGTTGACAGTTAATAGACCCAGCATGATAAAGAAAATGAAATCAAAGATCTGAAAGGATGAAACATTAAATATGGAATCGGACTATACTCCTCCAGTGTACAACATCATAATGGTTCAAGTTTGAAGGTAATGATCATTATCGCTTTATGGGCAAGTTTTTTAAACCAGATACCTCAGGATTGATGAAATTTGACATGAAGAAAATTAAAACGATTACTGGCCTGACAACATAACGTACGCCCCTGGAGACATATATGAAGAAAAGTGAACTACCCACTGCAGACATTGGATTACTCTGTGCCTGGAGGAAAATGAATTGGCCTAACATAATATGCGGGTGTGGCATATTAACATCCAGGTGGAATACCAATGTAGAAAACTCTACATTGGTACAAGTTACTTTCACTGCGAAATACTGAAGTTAATACAAGACACATACTGAATTTCGACAAAATCAGGAAAAGTACAATAATCCATGGCTTTAACATTGCTGAAGTGGCATTTAACAGTCAGCTCTTGGTATATAATAATCATATAACCCTGCAAGCGCATGTCGTATGTGTGGTAGCATTCATTCAAATCTGAGGTAAACAATCGAAAAAGGTGTCTTTTTAATGTGAAATAAGTATAAAAGGTCAGGAAGCTTTATTTACATAAATAAATTATTTTTAAAATCCAATTACCTACGAAATAGACGTGGAGAGAGAGGGGGGGGGAGGGGGGTCTCAGAACAATTTTTCATTACAAAAGTCTATTCCAAACTTACAAATTGATAGAATAATAGACAGAACGGTTATAACTTCCCAGGTTTAAGGCAAATGTTAGAGAAGACAGGAACTGTCTTCCATGCAGAGAGCTGCCTGCCTTGGTATAACAGGGACTATGAAAACGTCCCCAATAGCGGTACTTGAAGTGCTGCTATATCTTTCGCCATTGGAATTGATTATACAAGCAGAGACGGAAGCCGCACTCCATTGGTTAAAAACTGAACAGACCTAATTTGGCAAAGAAAATTGGTACTAAAATTAGAGGAGGTGAAATATTAGAAATAAAATCCGGCCGTATATCTCCAGTTCGCAATAAATACAGAAACGATGAGGTCATCATAGACTCAGGTTTGTGGAGAGAAGACCATTCTATCTCTCTGGAATCTGCTCCAGTCTGGTTCAAGGGCTTCTGGAAATACAGGAACAGGAATACACTGAGAACATCCAAAATACAAAATATCCTGCCCCTTGGGCAGACTTAGCATAGTCTTGCAGGCCTAAATATATGCAATCTTATATTGGATTGCACATATTTCTATAACAAACAAACTACGGAACAGCAGCTGTATTAACAAAAAAGAGTTAACTGACCCCGAGCCGACTCGGAGGCGGAGCCGGACCTGCTAGTTTAATGTGAGGATCAATAAGAAAACCTACACCAATCAAAAACACAGGCTGTTGGTCAGAAACAGCATCAAATCAACACAGTAAGACCTTTATAGACAATCCATGTAAGAATAAAACCTCAGATTTGCTGAGACTTGGCAGAAATAACACCAACATTATAACTGATCTGGTAACAGGACACGCACCTCTAAGGATACATATGAAGGAAATCGGCCTACACTGCTGGAGTAGAGTGTACACGAGACATCTAAACATATATTTTATGAGTCGGAAGCAGTGGCCAGGAAAGACCTATGTGGAGCAACGAAGGTTGAATCTGAATCTCCACCCCAAAAGAAATATATAATAATTTATAAGCAGGATTACCGGCGAGTACGTATAGTAATGGACTCCTACAAGTAACCCACTCCGGCCCGGTTTCCTACAACGTATATTTTCTTTTATTTTAGTTTCCAAGGAATAATATTTCTTAAGTTATAACGTTGCCACCTAAATACACCTCCTTGAACTTTTACTAAAAAGGGAAATTTTTACTTTACATAATACTCGTACTATACATAATACCCGTAATAGCCCGGCCCCCGGGGATTTTGCCACCTCCTCCCCCTGCGCCCCCTCTGATCCGCCCTGAAATCGCCAGGAAATATTGACACTGGGAGAAGACACAGATATATTGAACTGGTGTGACTCACGATCAGGGAAAGTACAATCAGCCGCTTGGCTGCAAATTATGATATGAACGAGTTAGTGTCTGGAGCGGCATTCCACAGACAGTCCATCGTGATAATAATAATAAGTGCGTCTACACTTACTTTAAAAACGACACTGCATAATATACAATCTAACTTCAATAATGATTTAAAATCCGCTTTGATAAATGTCAGCAAAGTGGGCCGTGTAAAAAAGAATAAAACTAAATAAAGTACAAACATATTTTTATTGCAATTTAAACAGAAAATCTTAGTTTGAATTTCAGTATGTATATCTACATAAGTTCCACTTTTATATCATGCATATTCACCAATTGATTATCTATTGACAATTGACTTTCAGATATTTCCAGTTTAATCTCTTCGGTGCAATTCTCACGTTCAAATATATCACGTAAATCATCCTTATCTTTTATTTGTTTTTGTAAAATTACATCGTTTTGTCGTGCAGTTTCTAAATTGTTGCATTCTGTAAAATCTAAAGCTTTCTCCTCAATGTGAATTCGTTTGTGAACCAACCAAATATCTCTTTGTCTTGTTTTGAAATTACATCTTCTACACTCGAAATGTTTCTTCTCTGAATGAGTTCGTTTGTGTTTTACAAGATATCCTTTTACTGCAGTCTTAAAGTCACATTCCGTACACTCGAAAGACCTTTCTCCACTTTTCTCAATTTCATAACCACATTCCATGCATTCTAAGGCCGTTTTTTCTGTATGGCCTTGTACGTGTCCTGAATGGAGTCTTTTCTGTGCAGTTCTGAAACCACATCCCGCGCACTTGAGAGGCTTCTCTCCGCTATGAGTTCGTATGTGGTTTAGAAGACTTCCTTTGTGTGAGGTTTTGAAGTCACATACCGTACACTCGAAAGGCTTCTCTTTTGAATGAGTTCGTTTGTGTTTTTGAGGGTTTGCCTGTTGTCTAGTTTTGTAACCATATTCCGCACACACGAAAGGCTTTTCTGCGCTATGAGTTCGTTTGTGATTGAGAAGAGTTCCCTTTACTGCAGTTTTGTGACCACATTCCATACCTACAAAGGACTTTTTTCCTGTATGGCTTCGTATGTGTCTTACAAGGTTTCCTTTCAGTGCAGTTCTAAAGCCACATTCCGCACACTCGAGAGGTTTCTCTCCGCTATGACTTCGTTTGTGTATTAGAAGATTTCCCTTTACTGCAGTTTTGTAACCACATTCCGTACACTCGAAAGACTTTTCTTCTGAATGAGTTCGTATGTGTTTTAGAAGATATCCTTTTACTGCAGATTTGAAATTACATTCCATACACTCGAAAAGCTTCTCTACGTTATGATTTCGTTTGTGATTTAGGAGACTTACTTTGTGTGCAGTTTTGAAGTCACATTCCGTACACTCGAAAGGCTTCTCCCCGTTATGAGTGCGTTTGTGATTTAGAAGACTTACTTTGTGTGCAGTTTTGAAGTCACATATTGTACACTCGAAAGACTTCGCTTTTGAATGAGTTCGTTTGTGTCTTTGAAGGTTTACCTTTACTGCAGTTTTGTAATCACATTTTGTACACTCGAAAGGCTTTTCTCTGCTATGAGTTTGTTTGTGATTTAAGAGATTTCCCTTTACTGCAGTTTTGTAACCACATTCTGTACACTCGAAAGGCTTTTCTCCGCTATGAGTTTGTTTGTGATTTAGAAGATTTCCGTTTACTGCAGTTTTGTATCCACATTCCATACACGCAAAGGGCTTTTCTCCTGTATGGATTCGTATGTGTCTGACAAGGTGTCCTTTTTGAGCAAATCTGAAACCACACTCCGTACACTCGAAAGGTTTCTCTTTTGAATGAGTTCGTTTGTGGTTTAGAAGATTTATTCTTATTGCAGTTTTATAACCACATTCCGTGCACACGAATGGTTCTTTTCCTGTATGGGTGCGTATGTGTAATACAAGGTTTCCTTTTTGTGAAGTTCTGAAACCACATTCCCCACACTCGAAAGGTTTCTCTCCGCTATGAGTTAGTTTGTGTTTTAGAAGATTTCCTTTTACTGCAGATTTGTAGTCACATTCCGTACACTCGAAAGGCTTATCTCCGCTATGAGTTCGTTTGTGATTTAGTAGACTTATTTTGTGCGCAGTTTTGAAATCACATTCCGTACACTTGAAAGGTTTCTCTTCTGAATGAATTCGTTTGTGTATTCGAAGATTTCCCTTTACTGCAGTTTTATAACCACATTCCGTACACTCGAAAGGCTTATCTCCGCTATGAGTTCGTTTATGATATAGAAGACTTATTTTGTGCGCAGTTTTAAAATCACATTCCATACACTCGAAAGGTTTTTCTCCGCTATGAATTCGCTTGTGTTCTAGGAGATTTCCTTTTACTGCAGATTTGAAATCACATTCCGTACACTCGAAAGGCTTCTCTCCGCTATGAGTTCGTTTGTGATGTAGAAAACTTATTTTGTGTGCAGTTTTGTAACTACATTCGGTACATACGAAAGGTTTTTCTCCGCCATGACATCGTTCATGCTTGACCAAACTGGATTTATTTTTACATTTGAAAGCACAATTTGTACCTTCAAAAGCCTGCTCTCCTATATGAGTTCGCTTTTGAATTACCAAATTTAATTTATTCTCAGTTTTGATATCACAATGCGTACATTCAAGAGACTTCTCTTCATTACGAATTCCTTTGGGAGTTGCATTATGTATTTGCTTTGTTTTCAAATCAACATCCGTGGCGTGGAAATACTTATCTCCTACTGTATTAACTCTGTCATCTAGCAAGTTGGGATTTTTTGCAGCTTCTAAATTATAGTCTGGTGAAAGTTTTTCTCGTAAATGCATGCATGTGGTTTCTTTTATTACATCAGCTGTTTGGTAGTTACATTTCACAAACTCAGAAATATTCTTACTAATCGTAGTATCGTAACTAGACAGGTTTGAATAATTATACTCTTCTGGTGGTAGTCTTTCATCGTGATGAACATGTTCACCTTGATCGCTTTTTATGTGTTTGACTTTCATACATTCTCCTGCATTTACACTTACGGTTTCTTTCCGATTGTCATTTAAGTATATACCTAATAGCGTATCGGTTTTTTCTATTTTAATGTCAGTAGCTGAGACTTGTTGCATTTGTTCTGTGGCTACTTCTTCAGTCATGTTCTTTGTATAAGTATATGGCCCATAAAGTACTTTAATAATAAAAATTTGGAACTGTGGTAGCTATTCGTTATACGAAATGCCTGATTGTTCTTTTTGTGTAAATGGTGATTTTAAATTAATTGCTCTGAATAATCTAATCCAACTGTCCTCTAACAATCAATACAAATCGCTTCCTCTTCTTCTTCTTCTATTCCCATATGTGTATTATTTATTCACATAGTACTGATCCTACTATGTTTTTTCTTGGGGCATGAATTTGAAATAAAGGTGACTTTGAAATGCAGATGTTGAATTTCAGACATTGAATGGCGGTAAGTGAAGATTAAGGATAGTAACAATACTGTACTTTCAACGGCCAATGATATGTTGTCAAACTGTCAAGTATCTCCAAAAGCAACACTGATTCGCACCCCGATTTTCATTATCGGTATTTATTGACCTGAAATCCGGACTTTCACACCGCATTTAGGAGAGTGACACGTGGTACATTTCTTACGCAGACCGAACAGATACGTAGACCAAATTAGGGCTTTACCAATCCTAAATCAGAAGTTATGTGATCTGTAGAAGACTGTTAGGTTGTTATGTTAGGTCAGTAGGTGATACGTGTCGCATTTGCAGTGTGCCTATTTCTTCCACCATGTTCCGTGTATACGTTTACAGCCCACAAAGTACTTTAATAATAGAGATTATAGAAACTGTGGCAGCTATTCGTTATACGAAATGCGTTATTGTTTTTTGGTGCTTTCTTCTCTAGGACTTGAGGCGTGACATAATATTGGAGCACAGCAATAGGGAATTAACTTCTTATCAAAATAGGTTTCCGTGATTTGATTAATTGGCCACTTTTGTTTACAATTAATAAATTAGATAGTACAAATTAACGACTGCTACAATATGGCAATCAGTACTCTATTGTCGGCGTATCTCAAGCTGTTAAAGAACGATCCACCTTCCATCACCCCTTCCAGTACTTCGTTAACTATTTTTCTCAATAAAAAATGAATAATAATAGACACTATGCGACGTCCGTGTTCGGATGCCAAAAGTATATGACATACTATCTATTATCATTTATAGATACATATGCTAAACGAAACTCCCACTCGCGACGCTCCTAATAAGAAGCCTTAGCGTTTGTCACAATACTGACACAACTAGATATTATACTATTTCGGTCTTCAGGAAGTTATTTTGGGCACCAGGTCAGTTTAAAGGGAGACCGCACTCCGAACTGATGTTGTTGTTCGTCGGTCCTCAGCCACTACTGAGGGCTTAACGTAGCTTCGAGTCTTCTGAGTTGTCCAGAGGTTCTCGTTCTTACTGTAGGGTATCTGTATCTGAACTTAATACTAATAAGTGACACAGCATTAAATTTATAACAAAATCGTGTATTATACAAAATAAACAACTGGAGGAATAAAACATATATATTCAATCAAATAAGAAATAGTATGAATGAATGAATGTTAAATTAAATAAGCAGTATTCAAGCGGTCTTATACCAAACGGTACAAAAACAATATTATAATCAAAACTGAAGGGCGCGTAGTAAAATGGTAGTGCAATAATAATAATACTAAAAAAACGGCGTTTAGCAAAATAGTAGCGGTGTGGTGCGGTCAAAACAAACGTTAGATGCGGTGATATACTAATGATACGGCAAGCAGCTAGCAATTATTCATAAATAAAATCTGAGTCAATTTTGGTACAACAGATGAATGATCAGGACCGCAGGTAATTTAATATTTCCACAAGACGCGAAACACAGCTCGTTGCGCTGCTGTTACTGTTGTCTAGTGACTATTTCTAATCTCGCACATAGATTAGTTAGACGCGCTCACTCTGCATATAGGTAACACAGCAGGTTCTGCTGCTGTTACCCCTGCCGAGTGAACGCTACTAACCCGACGGCACGTTTGTTAGAAATATACACCCTGGGTATTCAGCGGGAATACGTCAGACGCGTAACACAACTGGTTGCGTTGCTGTTACTGTTGTCTAATGACTATTTCCAACCTCGCACACAGATTTGTTAGACGCATCCACCCTACACATAGATAACACACCTCGCTGCGCTGCTGTTACCCCTGCCGAGTGAACGCTACTAACCCGACGACACGTTTGCTAGAAATATACACTTTACCAGGTGCGGTGGACGGTAGATTCGTAACAAAGTGGAAAGCACTGCACTTAAGCGACTACCACTAGCTTATGCTAATACTATGGCTCTATCCGATGTGGTAAACGAAACGCTATAGGCGCGTAACACAGCTGATTGCGCTGCTGTAAAGCGTCTACCTTCAACTCCGCGGCAAACGAGTTAGAAGTATTCACCCCTATTGGCGCGTTACGCAACAGATTGCGTTGCTGTTACTGTTGCCGAGTGACTACAACTAACCTCGCGACGCACAGTTCTAAGCGTATACTCTAGTATATAGGAATAGGTTAGGCTGGAAGAAAGGCTACGTTTATCCAAAAGCATGCATACGGAACAAGCTAAGCAACACATGCAATATATCTAATACAATGCAAATTATAAAATGTTGCTTACCAAAACGCTGATCGGTAGACGGGTGTCGCTGATCTCTCTTGACTTGGTCGGTCTGCTGCTAGCTAGCAAGAATGGCTCGAAGACAGGAACTGCTCTAAAAGGCGTAAAGCCAGCCTTATAGGCCAAGAGCAATGTGTACCTCTATCTGCTTGTCATAGAACGTGTGAAACATCGTCACACATCACCTTCCGGTACTCATAGAAAAGTGTATTCGCGAGAGTTAAAACAAATAAATTATATTATTAAGAAAACTGAATACGCGGCTATCAGAAGGTAAAAGATATTTTATATAATACTAGCGGACCCGGCAAACATTGTTTTGCCACCATCCCCCTCCGCTCCCCACCGGGTCCCCATATTTGCCAACGGCGCGATCAGGACTGCTGTCCGCACTACCGTGGCCTGTGGCCGCGGCTTTGCCGCGACCAGCGACATGGTCTAGTTGTCA
>WYDF02107134.1:0-10477 GCA_009867245.2 Adranes taylori
ACGTTATCTGTGATTGGTTGTGTGGCTATTGTAGTTGGGCGTGGCTTCGTTGTTTCTGTTTCTGGTTTATTGTTATTAATAGGCTTATATAGGATCTGGTTATAAGCCACCTCTGCGATATTGTAAAAAAACTTATTTAATCCATTACTCACGTGCTCTTCATAGAGAGAAATACGATTTACTCTGCAATCACTTAATGGAAGAAATCATCAAATTGGTATAATACTGTAACGATAGAAATGGCTACGCAATTAAAATAGCATAGCAAAGACTTCAACGTCAAAGTTCTAATTAATTAAATATTAAACCAAATCTATGGTCGAATAAATGAATCTAGTAAATTACGTTCCACTATATAGATATCTCGAAAAAAACGCCACATTTAATAACGAAACAAACGTTTTTGGGCGTACCCATAAGCTTCTTTGGATTTAATCATCCAATTCTATAGAACGTACGTCGATAGACGCTAACATGTAGTAGGTTTCTTTTGCTGCTGTACATCCCGACACTTACGGAATGCTCAATTGCTAGGTCTCGCCAATCTCCGGGGAGACTCGGCCTGGGATAGTAAAACCGTACTTACGGCTAGCAGAAAATTCTAGACTTTTAAAGCAAGAGGGTAATAGTCATTAGACTAGTTAGATAAGGAGCCACTATTATCGGGGTCAAGAGCTTAAGCGCGTCTAACGGATCCCCTCTTTGTGAGCTCCAAAAACGAATCGGTTTTTAGGTTTTGCCGGCTGATATATAAGACCGGTCGCTGGCCATTTTTCAGCAGTTCTTTTCAACTCTTAAATCTAAGTACTTCACAGCTAGTACTAAATACAGCTAGCAATCGAAGAGACTTAATTCTCTCCGTACTTTTTAAAACTTCATGTAAAGAAAATCATTATGTTCATGTATTAATTTAGTCGTTTATAGCTATGTGACAAATAGAATCACTGCAGTGTAACTAAAAACATGTAAGTCCAATTATTATTTGATCTATTAATTCAGACTAGAGAAATGATCGTAATCAATCAGTATCAAATTATTTAATTTAGTACTTTTTGAAGATATGTAATTCATATCTTCTAATCTGTAATTACATATATCTAATATGTAATTCATTTAAAGAATAGAAATAACAAGTAAAAATTAGAGTTGTTTATTGCACAATCGTTATTTAGTTAATGACTCAAACCAGCAAGCATCGCTAATAATTTTTATATGTAACTAAACGTTTTGTGCTTAGCCATGTAAGAGGTATATGTGTAAGAACTAAAATGTGTAATCCTAATTATGACAGTGTACGAATAACTTGTTGATTGATAATAGAATTATAAAACTGATTGATAGTTTCGTTTCTTTATTTATGAATTTTATTTTTATTCAGTGTTTATTTTATATTGTATTACGCAATGATTTATTGACTTAATTCCAAAAGGACGGATCTTGTTGCTTTGAAGCCTTCACGGTTTCAAATAGACAAGAGTCGTACACAATTTAATAATCTCGATTAATATCTATACAGTGCGCATTGTTATTTTTACCTTTTGAATTTATGTTAAAGAGAAGATTTATTTCTTTAGAGCCACGCCATCCACCAGCTTTAAGTGAACATTTTTGCTCTACCGTAAAATACTATTATTTTTTGATTCCGAATGAATTGGGAGTTTTCACGATCAAGAGTGTTTTCGTGGAATCTAGCCTAATTCCATGTCGTGTACAAATTTAACCGCAGCAATAGAAAAACGCTCATGACAAAACAGTATCAAGGCTAATTTAGATTTGATTGACCACTACTTCCACTTTAATTAAAAATCATAATGTTTCTTCATTGGAGAGCGGGAGTCTCCAAACTACTAACATCGCAAGCGCCTTCAATCCAGTCTGCTGCCGCGGGACAAACATACCCGTCTCTTGGCTCTTGGTACTTAGTGGAGGAGTCAGTGTGGCCCTCATAATGTGGCCCAAAGTGTGGCCCTGCTCAATTCGTGGGTCACGATCTCTTCAGGGGTCACTAGGAATAATTAGTAGGCCATTTAATTCAAATGAATTGTTTGAGAATAAAATGTAAGTCAAAATTTTTTTAGCAAAGAAAGTTACTTGATAAACTATAAAACTAAGCAATGCAAATTATCCTTCAGGTAAAAAATCTCCTTCCATATTATGTTAAATACATTAGGATGGATAAGCGTATGCAATAATATAGAACTCAGTGCAATGATAGTAATTCATAAATATACAAGTAACTTATTTACAAGGCAAATTTTTAAAAATATAAAATATAATTCGCAAATTCATAATCATCATACCAGGCATAACATAACAAAAAATAGTATTTTATTTAAAGGGTTAAATAAATATAACTCTTTGCCAAATGGTATTAAAGAAAGTATAAATATTAGGCAATTTAAAAAAAAATAGTTACAATAGAAAATATACAAAATATAGGATGAAACTATAAAAGAAAAATATTCTGAATAAATAAATTCCTTTATTGTTACAAAAAAATATTAATTGCGTTTAATAATTAATTTTGGAACAAATTCAAATCTATATTACATGAATGGAAATGAATTTGAAATTTGACCAAGAAACACAAAATATTCTATAAAAAAACGTTCATCAGTTACACCTGTGTTAATCGCAAGTGTATGTATGAAATGAAATAAAAAAAAACACGTGAGGAAATTTCAATATATTAATAGGTTCCGTGAATAACTTAAAAGCATCCTTTCAGTATCTTGTATCAGTTGCACGCGTTTTATTTTTAAACGTATTTCGAAATTTTATAGCATGCCAAAATTCTAATTTATCTAGACGTGGCTTTTTTCTTTATGAAACGAATACTTGCATCTCGTCATTTTCAACATAAAGTTGCCAAATTTTAAGAACAAGACTATTTAATCTTTACTCAGTGTGACCATGTTTATGAAAAATCAGAAGTGTGTAACATTTCTCGATCTTGTGTCTAAACATATAATTTTATTCTTGCGTCTCGAAACATTAGCAATTGGGTTAATGATATACCTTCCATGTTGAAGATTTCGATTACCAAAATATCAAAAAGTTTTACCAATAATTCTAATGCATTACCGCTTAATAGTCGATTCTTAAATCTCATCTTACAAATTCCCAGAATGAGATCATTAGCCCAGAAAAAAACAAAATATTTTTTAAACTACCGGGAAGCAGTCTAACGAATCCCCCAAGCTCCACTTTTTAAGAGATGACACTAAGAGACACTGAATCTATGTCGAGCAAATATGTGGCCACCACACTGAGGTTCGTGACTTTTCTCATCAAGGTAAAATCGTATTTTCTACATCTCGAGAAATTATTTTATCTACGTCAGAAAATAGTTATGTTTACTCATTCACAGGCCTGCATTTTTCGGTTGTATCATGTTTTTCAAGTTTTGATGATGGATTCCTATGTATGTTTGTGCGATGAATCCAAAAATGACCTTAGTTTCTTTTCATCACGTCAGAATTTTTTGCAACTTGCAATTTGTCAAAATGTATTATTTATTAAAAAGAAATCATAAATATAAGACGTACTGACATATTTAAATACATAGGAAATGCTACCATCTGTCGGTTTATGATGAAAACGAATCGTTGACATCATAATCCGGCAGATGACAGTACTTTTGTCACTAAACGTGTTGTACATCTCAACTGGCTGTCAATATTGACGCAACCGTTGACGGTACCTATCCTCCGCGATCAAAAGTGTTTATGGCGGCGGATATACGCTAAAAAGCAAACATACAGTGCTCGAAATGACGCCAAGAGGCTTTGAAAACTCCGCAGATTCCTTTTTTGTGGCCAGTTAATAGTGTCAAGACAAAAGAGACATATAACATCGTACGTGCGGCAAGTGATTCTCGCGAATTTCGGTGTAAAAGTAGGAGATCAAGACAAAACTTGGACATCCCAGTAGGTTTGCTAAAGACTGATACGATTGTCAAAGGGTGAACAACATTGTTTCAGATTTGGCGTTCCGATGGTCTGACGAGAGCCACAAAATCATAGTGTTGAATAAAAAGAACATCGTCTATCCAAATCTGCCATCGGCTTTACATCCTGTCCGTCATGGCCCAGATGTACCAGTGCCTATACAACCAGAACATTTACCTGAAGTAGATGTTCAAAAATTGAATCAAGTGAAGAAACCGAACATAACGAAGTGGAGTGCGAACTTGATCATTCTGCTTCACTACCATTTACACAAACTGAACTGAACGATTTGAGTCGCGACTTATATCTGACCAAAGAGGCTCCAGAATTGCTTGGTTCATGGCTTAAAGATAAGAATTTGCTCGCAGCTGGCGTTTTGTTTTCCTGGTTCAAGTACAGAGAAAAGATTTTATTCCATACTTTTCGGTAGAAAGAGGCTTAATATTCTGCAATTGTGTGTGGACTGTTTAAGACATTCAACATTTCGTACGAAAGCACTGATTGGAAACAATTCATCCATTCGACGAAACGAAGTCTTAAAGTTGTCCTGCTTCACAGCGGAAACAGGTATGCATCAATACCCATAAGGCATTCTATACACTTACAAGAACGGTATGACAATTTACAATTAATCCTCCAGAAATTAAGTACGACGATCATAAATGGATCATGTGTGGTGATCTCAAAGTAATATCGATGATCCTTGGACAACAAGGCACAAAGTTGCCTTGTTTTTTATGTGAGTGGAAAAAAATGGTAGCAAACAGGTTGCTAAAACAAGTCCTAATATATAAGTTGCCTATCTTAATAGATACGGATATCAAATATGTATTAAAAATTATTATAAGTGCCTGTTAGCTCAATGGGAGAGCAATCGACCAGCAATCGAGAGGTCCGGGTTCGAGTTCTGGAAGGGGTAAACATGTTTTCGAGACACAAGTAATAAGAAATATTAATTTCATAATTTACTCTATTAAATAATGCCAACATGGAGGTTTAACCACGAAACATCATATATTCAATTAAACATGCGACCGCCAGCAAAGTGGAAAAGAAATTTATAAAAACATTCAAGAGGGTCCGTATACCCGATGACGAATGAAGCGATCGACGGTAGTAAACAGGTGGCCAAAATAAATCCTGATATAAAAGTTGCCTATCTTAATAGATACGGAAAACATATATATATATTAAAAATTATTTGTATTTTCGAATAAGTGCCCGTTAGCTCAATTGGAAGAGCAATCGACCGGTAATCGAGAGGTCCAGGTTCGAGTCCCGGACGGGATAAATATTTCTTTGAGACATAAGTAATAAGAAATATTAATTTCGTTAGTTATAAAAGTTAAAAATCTACTAGAAGAAACAAATTCTGGCAATTCTAAGTCAATGAATAGAGGAGATAATGATTCTATACGTTAGCAAGTAAGTTATTTTGTAGCTTAATGCTTATATATATTTTAAGTTTTCTGATATATTCAGAAATGATATTAAACAAATTATTAATTATTATTTAACAGTTAAATCAACTACGCGTTGAATGTTAGTACGTTGTATTCTAAAACAACGACACAAACTCTAACCTTCATCTATTTCAAACGATTTATATCTTTTTATTTTCACTTCTACATCGATTCCAAAATAACATCAATGACGTCATGGTCTATTTTATCGCAATTTTAAACAAATGTGTCATGTTAAAATCATATTTTCGATTTAAATATTACTTTCATGTTATTTTCTCTTTCAGCTACTAGACATCAGGATTATATCTTTATACTATGAGACATAGTGTTATGATGTACTTGCTATTTCCGGTGTGATTGGTGTGTTACGCTTGCACCAATATTAGGGACCGATGTAGTGCTCTTACTTCGATGAGTTCGGCCCTCTGGATATCGTTTCATCTGGACCTGTCCTAAATTGTCGCGATCGACTTTTCTGGGGTACGAAGGCTGTTGGCTGCCAACCGCGATTATGTTGGTTTATTGGCCACCCGCTACCGTTCACTGATAGGGGTTATAGGGTCCTGTTTCCAAGATGCTTAGGTAAAGTCCAGTACGATCCAGCGGAAGCCTTTGATGCAACTCTATTCGATGCCCTTGGTCCCTTTAAGGCAAATAATGGGTAAGGGTTTTAAGCAGTTCGGGTAGAGTCCAGTGGGAGTAGGGCAGACAATCCCGGACTACTTTTATCATATAATCCCGGTATTTCGGGATATATAAAATTAAATCCCGAGGTATCGAGATTGATTCCGGAATTCTTATATAAGTACATTTTTGTTAAATAAGCATAACAAAAAATATATTAAATTAAAACAAAAAATATATTAAATTAAGGAAAACAAAGGTGCTTCTACTCCTAAATATTGTTTATTTTATTCAAAGCAGAATAAAATGTGACACGTTTCGCCACAACAACTGTGTCATCATTAGACTAAAATTTAGAAATTGACATCATTTGAATAAGAAAATATTTTTTTTAAACAACCTTAATAAGAAAAAAAATATATGAAAATTCAAACCATAGATAATAATTAAACTAAACGTAAATTTTAAAGTAATCAAATTGATTTAACCTAATTAAATTAACATTATTAATGAAAAATAAAAAATCAACTATTTTCCAAACTCCAAAAAGAAGAAGAAGTCCAAACTCCAAAGAATTGCAGAAGAATTTCATAAACGTAAGGCATTTCCAAATTGTCTAGGTGCCATTGATGGCAAGCATATACGCATCACGAAATCTCCTAATGCAGAATCTTTGTTTTTTAATTATAAAGAATTTCATTCAATTTTGCTGCTTGTAATTGTTGATTGCAATAATTTATTTATTATGATAGACGTGGATGGTTTTGTGAAATACAGTGATGGTGGAGTTTTTAATCAAATAGCATTTGAGAAAAGGTTTAATAGTGTTGATTTAGATCTACCGGAGCATGTTTAAAAAGAAACGAAAAATTGCCCTATGTCTTCATTGGACACGGAGCCATTTAATTAATCGTTATAATATTAATTGGTTGATTTGTTAAATTATATACAATGAAGAATTGAATTATAGTTGATTAGTCTATTTATATTACATTACAGGATTACTCATTGAATTGATGAATTATTAGAGAATTGCTTATTGCAATAGTTAATTCATTGAAGTAATGATAATCCGGTATCAAAATCAATATTATCTAAGTCTGCCGGATGCTCATTTTCAGTTTCAAGACCTGTTGTCACAAAATAACCTCATTTACGGTAATCCACTTGAACGTAGTATTAAAAATTGAATTAAGTTAATGAATTTAAAACTATATATAAATTTTGGGCTTAAGGTAATGTCAGTAGGCTCGAAATAAATATTTGATTTTAATCCGATTATAAGGGTCGAACAAACGTTGAACGTGAAGTTAAGAATCATTTAAAAAGGTAGATAAGTGAGTCCTCTGACATTAACTTAAGCCAAAACTACTTAATCCAACATAAATTAATTTAACAAATCAATTTAATAATGAATAATTAACAAATAATATAAATATAAATTAATAAATAAAATTAAATCCGTTTAAAAGGTAAACATGGCGCGAATATATCAAACGAAACCCCTCAATAGAGAAGACATATACTCAAACGATGCCGATGTCCTAATTATATGCGGAAGAAACACTTATTTTCAATAAACAATTATGATTCTCAACCTTTTCTCTCATTGGATGTTCCACATTTGAAGGGGATAACGCATTAATAATTCTTCGCTGGCTCTTTACTCTGATGGGAGTGACAACTTACGCTTTCGTAGATTTTTGTCAACTAAATAATGCAACATTGATCCTTAGAAAAATCAACGGATCAAAAAACAATCTATTGGTTGGACTTCTAAACTTCCTAAAATTTTATAGTCGAAGTTTTCTTCAAGCCATGCCAATCCAGCCTTCGAGCTGAACAAAGTATGAGGAAAAGGACCCACTCAATCCACATTCATCAGACGCATTTGGGATCTTGTAGTAGTTGTACTAGTTCGTATTCGTCTTGTACGTAAGCAAATTCGCACATTTCAACTAGCATAATTCACTATTAAGTGATCAAATCTATTTTCTTGAACCGTGAGCGAATTCGCGGTCTTGAGTTTGATTTGCTCGAAGTAAGCGCCAGTAGCAATTCGCTTCTTTTATTTATTTAAATTAAAATCAAACAAGTCAGTAGTAAAGTTTATAAGCATCAGGTCAAGCATACATAAACAGTACACTATCATTTTTCGTTCTCTTATCATCATCTTCTTACTCATTTCATTCACTCATAAATATTTTATAAACCCTTCCCTGTTATCTACTTTCACAATGAGAAAACGAGGGGTCAACGTCAAAAGAAGAGAGGCCAAGCACCAAGATCAGAGATGACAGAAAGGTCCATCAAGCTGCGCTGCCTACGTACAACACGCATGCTGGTAGATGTACCTACGCAATCCATAACACTGAAGTAATAGAAAGAATTAACATCACACCAGCTTCACCAATTCTACCCACAGGTGCAGGCGATGTGTCATTAACTCCCACACCAGACAAGGGATGGTTGTAACCTGTGACACACGTGTAGAGCATCATTGATGACTGTTCCGCTACTATTTCTGAGACAGCGATTAAAACCTTCATATACACACCACTTCCATCTTCATCAAAAATCACTTCATATCCATCCACCATTCAACCATTTAATTCTGTCGACATCAACTGCTGGGTAAGAAGAGAAGTCACGTACAATCAGAAGAATATCGGATATCGAATTCTCTTTAGTTCGTCACTTTTTACTTACTATTTTTGCTATTGGAATCATCCTATTAAATTTTGAACTACAAATAGAATCGTGAAAAAAATCGTGAATCGAGGAATTAAAAATCGTAAATCGAGGCATATATATGAAAATATAAATACTAAGAACAATAAACCTTATTTTATTACTCCGTTATTGCGTATCTGTATATATCTGAGTTTACTCATCTATACATTTGCGTTCTTATTATAATCATAAAGATTTGCTACTTTCTTGCTCACCCCTAAGAGCTCATGTATGAGCATTTAATGTTACAAACAAACAAACAGAATAAAATAAAAGCAGTATGGTAGTCAAAAAGAATAATTGCGATCCTGCTTTAATAAGACCAAATTCTGTAACAATTTGTGCAACATTTCGTACAAATTATACACTACAAACAGAGACAGATTAAAGTTGGTAGGGGCCCGGGGCTTAATATCCAGCTTATGTTTTTCGGGGCACGTAAAGACTTAAGCCTGGAGTGCGTGTCCCAGTATTATGCAGATTTTAACGTATAAATTATTTCAAGTGTTCGCGTAAAATGTTCCATAATAAAATCTACGTCATTATTTATTATAATTTTTGTAGAAATCTCCTCTTCGATTATCGCATAATTTATTGGGTAACTAGCAGGTATATTAAAAATTCTTAATTTAAAATATGCGAAGGTCATTTAAATCGCATTAAATTTCGTTATTTTACAGTCGTAAATTACTTGTGTAGAGATAAAAGTATAATTACATATAATTGTTCATCTTATCTTATCTTAATATTAGTAAAATATGATATTTACAGATTTATAGAAATTATCGTGTTACAAAAAAAATTATGTAATTGCATAGATTATTACTGAAGTTTATGATAATTAAATCGTAAACAATTTTGGCTATACTGATAAGATTCTAAGCATTATTAAATGATTAAACAAATGCGAAATCTACACATCCTGTCTTATCGTCATTTTGGGTGATCATGTTTAAATGACGATAGCCATTCTCTTTCCTCGGAACAAAGAAAAAATAAGATTATAACTTTGTTTATAAGTTTTGAAAATATTCGCCTCCACATTCAGTCGATCGAGAAAGTACACTGTTTTGTATCATTAATAATGAATGATGCTTCCCGTTGGGTACTATCTCGTGATATAAATGATAATTGGGGTTCCATGATAATTGGGGCAATTTTACATTGTTGTAACTCATACTTCAACATTTTTTTCCTAATTTCAGTGAATTCTAATCATTTTCAACCGCAGATACAACCAAATTATTAATCCTAACCCTACTGTACTACATAAGATATCTGTTTACAAATTTAGTAATCAACAAACTTATCTTCGTGCTATTTTCAATTAGTTTTAGTTCGGCATCTATTATTTAGGGTTACAATTAAACAGTGTCAAGAAGAATAATAAAGGAAGTATTAAATTCTATGGAGTATCTAATTTTCTGAAGTACAATTCAAGCATACACCTTTCATATGACAAAATCTGTTGCACTTTGTACACCATTTTCTCGTAGATTTGTGTTCCATTCTTGAACACATGTAGCATTTGTCAATTTGATCATGACTTTGTGTAGATCAGCGTTACCTAATCTCTGCTTCGCGGAGCCCTTAGTGCTCCGCATACACTTCTTAGGGGCTTCTCAGCCCCTAAGAAGTTCCTGGCAGTACGAGAAATCAAAATCAGAATCAAAATAAGAAAACAGGAAATTACATTCTGAATAT
>WYDF02107145.1:0-10477 GCA_009867245.2 Adranes taylori
TGGAAGAAGAAAAGTGTGGTCTCTTACGTATGCTGATGACATTGTATGTATGGCTAGTAGAAAAGAAGAGATGGATGTAATGATAGAGAGGGAGTGACGAAATATATGGATAGAAGAGGATTAGAAGTAAATGTGGTGAAAACAAAAGTGATGGTGTGTAAGAAGGGAGGGAGAGAATGCAGAAAGGATGAATTTTGTATAGGTGGACGTAAAATAGAAAGGGTGAAGAAGTTTAGATATTTGGGATTTGTGCTGTCGCAAAATAGGAGGTATAAAGACCATATAGAGTATAATTAAAGTCATATAAATTATCTATTGCGTCGGAAAAATAATGCTATACCTTGTTTTTCATAGAGAAATTCTAGATCTTACCAATCTGTACGTCTCATATTTAAAATGTTTAAAATGATTTATTTAATTCCATGAACTATAGTCCAAATGAAATTCAAAGTGTTAAATAACATTTCAACTTACATTTCAACACAAACTAATTATGTGCCAAACATACTGCTTATGTAATAACAACATACCATTAAATCTAGCCATTTTGGATAATTTAGATGACTTATGAATAATAAACGTACAAAAAGTATATACAGTAGAACTAAATAAAAACGAGAACAAATATCCTCGTTACATTCGCCCCAAACTCGAAGACTTTCGACCCTAAAAGTCAAACACCCAGATCAATAACTAAAAGAAGAAGTAAGAACACCTTAGCAACTCAAATTATATCTAGTCATGTGTTAAGTTTTGTATCTAATGATTCGATCATAAAGTGTAAAAAATTATTTAGTGACTCGAGTTTAAATAAACTGTAGAACATCTGTTAACGCAAGCTAACGGTGCATCTTTATGAATAGTCTTACAAATCATGCCACTGACATATAATAAAAAATCAGTATAAAGAACAATAATAATGTAATAATAATTTGTAATAAAAAAATGTAACATAATAATAAAAAAGCAAAAACAATAATGTATACAAAAGTATTTAATGCATCGCGTATATTTTTGTATGCATCAGTACTATTTAACTAATCTCAGCAGAAAGAGAACAACTTTTGCATGTAGAAGTCCTAAGGACTAATTCTAGTAAAAGATAGTATGCTAAACACACTTATTTTCTATAGAAAGATTATGTTACTTGAATCAGAATCAAACTCTTCATTTTATATTTTACATTCGATATAAAGGAAAAAAAATGTGTATAAATCCAAATCCTTTTCCCTATGTTATCCTGGAATTCCTCCCAGAAAAACATCTGAATAACAAAAGGAGCAAAAAAGCACACACATCAAACCAATAAAATGAGTGAAGCAACAGCAATAGAAGAAGACAAAACCAAACAAACAGAATAAGCTAGACAAAGAGAGACAGAGCTGGAAGAGGAAAACCGCATTATTTTTAAAACCGTGTCGCAGATTTTTGTTTTCACGCGAGAGACAATTTAGCGGCGTGTTTACGTGCGTGTCTTAAATTTTCGCTTGCGTATTGCAAATGAAAAACGGCTGGCACAAACTTACGCATATGAATTTTTTTTCTCGCTCCTAAACAGTGTTGCAATGTACAAACCATTAAAATTTTGTTATGTACCAAATATTTTATTCAAAAGTATGTAGCGATTTATATGATAGCGATATACCTAGTTAAAAATTCATGTTACCGACTATCTATTCCTGTGAGAGCTGTGTTACTTTTATTCATTTCTTTATTTTACACTCGACGTCTCAACATTTTCTATCAAAGTTACAACTTTTCACATCTCTTGGCTGTTTTAGGATCGAAAGTCTTCGAGGTTGGGGCGAGTGTAACGAGGATAGTTGTACTCGCTTTAATATAATTCTACTGTATATACTATTGTACGTTTATTATTCATAAATCATGTAAATTATTCAAAATGGCTAGCTTTAATGAAATATTCTAAGTACTTAAGCAATGTGTTTGCAACACAATTTGTTTGGGAAGTTGAAATGTTATATAACATTTTGAGTTTGATTTGAACTTTAGTTCATGGAATAAAAAATAATTTAAAACATTTTGAACATATCACTTACATATTGGTACGATCTAGAATTTCTTGATGGGAATCAAAGGATAGCATTATTTTTTCCGACGGAATAGATAATTTGTATGACTTTAACTATGTAAATTATCGAAAGCAGGGAGAGCGTTTCTGATTAGATATGAATCAATGGTTAGCGAAAGCGTACTATGTGACATTGTTATCATTGAGAGTAGGGAAAACGGACCTCGTTGGAAGTGAATTAATAATGAGGAAATCAATTAGTTAAGTAGAAGTTAGGTAATTGAGAGAGAGTACATTAGATAACAGCATTTTCATAGGTACGGGAAACTTTATAAGAAGTATTCTTACTAGGTTTCAACTTTATTCCTACCTTTAGTAATATATTTTAATGCCTTTTTACTTAATTACGTAGCATCCTATTCTACTAATAAATTTCGGTCATAATGGATTCATGCTCAAACCGATCTGCTTTCCTCACTCATACCTATAAGTATCTAACTATTAATTTGGTATAAATTAGATCTATTCTCACTCATAGCAGCACGCTGAGCAATTATATTGACGGCCAAAACTTGCGCTGCTATTTGTATAATGCTAATTTGTGCTATTTGCTAATTTGTATAATTTACGTTACTGAACTTGTTTTTTTCCGACGGCAGAAATAATGCTATTATTCTATTTCTAGGGCAAAATTCTAACTCAACCGTTATGGAAGTAAGATGTTTTGAATGTTTTGTTGATTATACTTTATTTCAACAATAAAAGTTTAAATCAAAGTCTAAATGTTAATTCACATTTGCACTTCTTGCAGCATAAAACGCTTAAATCACAAACATTTCAAAGGATCTTGCCAACCTGAGTGATTTAAATGACTTACAAGTACCAGACGTACAAACCTATTTACCATAGAACTAAATTAGAATGAGGACAACTTTCCTCGTTACAATATAGTCAAACCGTACAAGCGTGCAGTCTATCAACTAATGGAAAATCGGGAGGGTGCCTATAACATACCTTCTTAAGAAAATGACAACTCCATATACGATATCATTTAAGAAAATGACAACGACTTAACATACCGCACCACCCGGCTAAGTTAAACTAATCTGAAAATTTTCTATTTTAAGTATACAACACTTAATTACAGTAATCTATGAACGTAGATGGCAGTTGGCAAACAATACCTAAAGTGGGTCAAATTTTGAGGCGGTAACCCATCTTCACGAACGAGATAATAAATGAACTATAATTTTCGGTTTAAGAAAATTTGTTAAAAAAAAATTTATTTAAAAATTATAAAATAAAATATAGATAACTCTATCTTTAAATTATAATTATAAATGCCGTTGAACTATTGTTCTGCTATCGTTTATGTAGATTCGCTACTGCATCACCAGTGGTCTGACTCGTCGAGCATTTGCTTCACTCGGACAGGGCGTGGTATTACTATTAACATTCACACACAAACATAGCTCCATATTACTAATATTCAATATGCAGTGTAAAAATGATTAACGTATTTCATTAAATATAATGGATTCGAAATGAATATACAATTATTGTTTGTGTCTTTGAAAAAATATTCAATTCATTTAAACTAGCGAGGTGATAACTTCAATGAACAATCTCTATATGTGTTAAACTCTCGTGAATGTCGTTTCCGATATGTTTCTATTTTAAGCAAGAATTGTAGAACACGACACCGCTGTCAGCTCACAAATCGTGCGTCTTTCGAGCAGTTGTCTTGTTTTGATCTTAATATATTAATTACTATTTAATGCAGTATGTAATGCAGCCGGCTATGAATCAATGAATAAGGTTAATGAGTACGACTCAGAATAATATATAATTTAATATAATGGATTCGAAATTAATATACAATTATTAATTGTGTCTTTGAAAAAATAATTCCATTCGGGATTCGAACCCGAGTCTCTCAATTTCCGTTCGAGTGTTCTATACGTTTATACTAGAGGTGGGGGGCTGATAATTTCAAAGAACAAACAAGCTCAGAACAAACAAGAAATTAATATATTAAGAGAAGCAGTGCCATCTGCTCTAAAGACACACGATTAGTGAGCTGAAAGCAGTGTCGTGTTCTGCAATTCTTGTTTGAAATAGAAACATATCGTAAACGACATTCACGAGCATTTAACACATATAGATATTGTTTGTTCTTTGCAATTATCACGCCGTTAGTTTAAATGAAGAGAACACTCGATCGCAAATTGAGAGACTCGAGTTCGAATCCCGAGTTGGGTTATTTTTTAAAAGACACAAATAATAATTGTATATTAATTTCGAATCCATTATATTAAATTATATATTATTCTGAGTTGTACACATTAATTTTATTCTTTGTATTTAATTAACGAAACTAAATAATTTTCGATTGTACTCAAATTTGTTTTTTAACATGGGCAATTTATAACAGGACAGGAACTTGAGTTTTCAAAAAATAATTCAATAAATTACTATCAGAAGATAGTAGTTTACTGTTTATAATAATAAAATATCAAAAGATATATTTGCATAATTTAGTGCATCCTTTCAAAAGAAAACAGTTTCCCAACAACGCATAATAAACTTCAACCGGAAACAGACGACATATGTTTTCGCGAGCGCGGATTGTCTGATGTTTTCGCCTCGCAATTGCTCTCGGCCGAATGTCGCTTGTATTCCGGTAAAAAGACATTACGACTGGTTCTTTGTTTGTTCTATATTGTTTTGCTGCTTTTTTTTTCATTTAAGCTTCAGTTTTGTTTATCGGTAGATATCATTTTTTATTATAACTGTTCTGTTGACAAACTAGAGCACGTAGAACGTAAGTCACAACAGCGTTTTTGTTTTTTTTTATTAGTATATATAATATCCGCTGTTTGTCATCACATTAGAGATACATATGCTTATCAAAATAGAGCGGAAATTTTTTCACTTAAATATTTTAAATTTTTGGGCAAGGTAAATGAAACGAATCTATTGTGTTTAACTGTTGAGGTACTAACATATCTAGAACAATATCCCATTCTTTGTTTAGAGTAACATATACGTCTTCGCTTAGAACTATTCGGATTCCATTTCCGTAGCCTCCCCAGAACTCCCAACGACATGGAAATTGCCTAGGAAATACAACATGATTCAAAGTGTTGAGTTAAGTTGTGTAGCCCTCTAACGTCGCTATCTTTTTGATGATATGACCTAGCACCGTTTCTCGCAACTTAGTTAAATAAGAAATGGGACATGTGATATTTAAAACTCGATATCAGACAGCAGGATGCGAACTGGAAATTCAGTTTCAGCATTAAATTATTAAAGTTAAACAGTAAAATACTTCGCAATTCATATTAGGAACTAGATTATTGATTTTAAACAGAGAGGGAACCCCAAACTGTGATGTCTAGCCAGGGGGGGGGGCGTTGAAGGTTCCCTTTATATGCCACATAAACAAAAGGGGTCAACCTTCAGACCCATTCTGAATATGTAAGCCGGAGTTAATGCATAACCTAATCTTAGCCTGCAGATAGAAGTAACAATACTTCGAGAATTTATTTCAAAAACGTTAAACCATGGACGGGTCCTTATTTTCGGATCAATTCTACATAACCATTACCTGATACTATTTGATCCACCGATCAACTAGACTGACTTCTATTCTTTTTCAAATTTTGAAAATTATTCAGAGGGATGAATTTTATTCGCCCTTTATTCATCAAGCATGGACCAGAAAGACGGTGCAATGATGTTTGCAAAGCCATATTATCGTAAATATCTGTCTTTACATTTATTACCTACCAATTTGCAATTGTTACGCAAAAATTAGTCCTATAATCTAGTATTCTCGTATCGTACTGGTAGCCGCTCTCCTTAGGGTCCTGTCTTAAGAACATTAAATCCCTAACTAAGCAGTCCTCATCTCATATGCAAAATATTCGTGTAAATGTTCCTTTATGCCCATGGTGCCGCATCATCCCTTGACCCTATTAAACTTTGTACTTTCCACCTTAATTTACTAATTGAAATTCTTAAAATTCATTGATTTCTAATTTTCAAATACTTTGTTCATTAGATGAATCATAAAATGTATTTATTAAATTTTTAGATGCTCATAAAAAGAGTGGTAAAGTACATTGAGTCCTGTCGAAACTGGGTGTAGCATTAACATGTGAATTTTGAATTTCATTTGGAGTAGCCATATCTGAATTAATATTAACAATTGAATTTTATTAAAATTATTTTGATCGGTAGTGAATTTTGGTGATAATATTTGAATAGTTTTAAATGTATGTTCTAATTCACTAACCCTGTCATCACTATTTTCACCAAGAAATCCAGCAGCTCCTGCAGATAAATTACAATACATCAACAACAACAAAAATGGGAGTTTTCTCTTTCTGATGCAAATGTTATTTTATCTTTTATTGAACTAAAAATTCTGCATACTGATGAGTCCACAATCTATTCAGAACACGTTTCGCACCAGAAAGTTACAGAACATTTCAGATTGTATAGTATAATAAGCTCTACATATTTAACTATAGTCAGTCTTTCTGAATAATATATAAGAAATAATAATCCGGGAATCGAATGGAGAGCAAGTTAATATTAACGCCATACATACCTATTGCAAATGAATTGTTATTCGGAATGGCAGAGCCGTGGGAATAAAATTCGTAGTAGTCGTGAAACAGAAAGGCTTTAAAGGATCCGAATCGTTGTATAATCTCTTGGCATGAGGGAAGAAATTAAGTGTCCAGCTTAAAAATGTTGAATTCAAATGGGATTTCGTATGCAGCAGAAATCTCTAAGAGCTCGAAGGATGAAGACAACGTCCCCTAATGAATGTAGAAAGAGGCTTATTTTTAGATTTAGGCCTCGTTCAAGAAGGAGATTTCAGGTAAATAGGAGAATCATTGTAAAAGAGATGCATCATGTATTTGCTTGATAGAACAACTGCTCTAAAGGAGGCTCTGATCTGAAAGGAGGCTCTAAAGGAGGCTCTGATCTTTTGTTACAACTATTGATCCGTCTATCAATGTGGTGTTTACAATTTAATTTGTAATCCAGCCAGTACTAAGAAATTTAAATACATATATTTTAGGAATACCAGATAGTAAAGATGACAAGTTTGCCTTTGTAGTTCGAGATACTATTAAAGCTAAATTGAAATTCTCTCTCGACTGAAATATCTTTGCCCTCTATAAATAAAGATGTATCATTTGAATATATAAAAATACACGTAGAAAGGGAAATAAAGTTAGATAATAAAGAGAGGTATAGATTAAAAAGAATGGAACTTTTCTGATTCATGAGGAAACGCAACCCATGAATGCCGGAACTTATTCTGGCCATTAAATAGGAATAGACGTTTAAATGATATGAGATTATAGATTAAATTAATGAAACGATTGGGAAAATTTACTTAAACAGCAGTCGTTTGAAAATATTACAATTTTTTTTCAAATTGTAATAGTAAAGCTCGTAGAATTTTAAAAATATATGTAATCACCCTGAAATTAACATTAAATTTAAAACATTTAAGTGCCTATTTAAAAACACCTTAACTAAACTTAAAGTTATAATGAAAAATGCTTATTCTTGCTTATTGTTTATTTCTAAGAGTTTGCTTTAAAGCTCATCAGTTTGAACCAGATTAATTCATATTGACGTTTCGGAATACAACATTTACTTAAGCGTTGCGTGTCTAAATCAGACATGCTTGGATTTCGATTATTGCTTTTTCTTAACGCCAATTATTAGATCTTCATGTTTGAAATTCCTTTAGTGCATGTTAAATCAGACATACTTGTATTTCGATTATATATTTTTGTTGACGCAAATTATTACGTGGTCACGCGTGCAATATTTTAGTGCGTTTTAAATCAGACAAACTTTGATTTCGATTATTGATTAAGTAGAGCAAAGTCTTCTATTCTTCAAATAAAATATTATATTCTTAAGAAACATGAACAATTGGACATTGGATTGGCAAAAGACGTATAAAAGGAATGTTTCCAGTTCGACAGTTCATTTGCTACTGAATCGATTCCTCTTCAACTAAGATTGCTCGTATAATTGGTCAGAAATTAGGATCCATGCTTATTATAAAGATTTGATAAGCCTAAGTAGGTAAAGCTTGGGTTTGTTGGTGGTAGTGGCTAGAGTCACATGATGTCGGGCCCGGTCAATGGTTTACCTACTAGTGCCATATTAAATTTTATTCCCTGTTAGTATGTGAACTAAATATTCAGAATAGAAATGCTCTATTCTGAAACATAAGCGTTATATTTTATATCAGACATCGTTGGATTTCGATCGTTGCTTTTTATTGACGCAAATTATTACATCGTCACGTTTGAAATTTCTTTACTGCATTTTAAATCAGACAAACTTGGATTTCGATTATTGATTAAGTAGGGCAAATTCCTCTAATATTTAATTAAAATACTATGTTCTTAATCGCCATGGAAAATTGAATTGTGGATTAGACAATTGGATTGGCTAAAGACATGTAACAGAAAATAGGACAATTGCACTCGGCATTGCAATTTATTTATAAAGAATTCTTGTATATACCGAATGATCTTTCGAACTGGAAACATCAACACCTAAATAGAACATAAACAATGTCGGGTCGTGAAATAATGAGTAGATGACTCCATACGACCCGGATAAGAGAGTGAAAATTGAGTGACGGTTCATGCCTATAAATGGCGAGATTTTGAATGTAATAATTGAGGTTTCTGGTTCTATTCAATCTGAGAAGCAGCCAACAGCAGTAGTTGCCAACAGTAAGCTCCAGCACAGCTAAAAGATACAGCAGTATATCAAGCGACAGTTGGTCGGCGATTTTTCCTTACCAAATAGCCGGTCGGGTTTGGTAAGGAATTTTTTTTTATCTTTCACTGCTATATAGTTGCATATATTTTCTATAGCTTTGTTTCTCATTCTACTTTACCACCAATCTATTTACTTCACTGGAGCATATATTACTAACATGCGTTCACGTTAGTTCTAGTTGCGTTTGCGGGATGCGATTGTAACTGATAGTAAGCTCCTTTAGTATTTCCTTCCCTGGACCATATAATTCTAACTTGCGTTGACGGAGCTAGTTTTAGTTGCTCAGCAATAGTAACACTTACGTTCACGGAACTACCAGTGATTTCTTTACTGTTCCTACAGTGACCTACAGTGATCACCTAAGATTTCTACCTTGGCCGTTATACATATCATACATTTAAATTTACCCCTGCTTTCTCGATTGCATTATTACCTATTTGTACGTGCTTTGTTCATTACTATCGATTTATTATTTTATCACCGCACATTTGAAATTGATTTTCATACACGGCTTTTGTTTTTGTTTTGTAATTATTATTAGCATACAGTTTTACTGTTTTGTTTGCACCGATTACCTATACTGATTTGTTGATAATATAATTGCTCTTGTTTATTTAACTGATATTGTTGCACCATTAATTTTAATTGACACTAATTCTTTTGTTTATTACTGACAGCTGCTTATGCCTTTATATTTCTTTCTCGGTTTAAATTGTCTAGAGGACCATTAGACGTTATTTTGTTAAACCGTAAATGCTGTTTCATTAATTAGCAGTAAGAATCTTTTTCAGTTGCCCACACGACCGAGAACCACTACATTACTGACAAGGCCACAACTGATAATTTAGAAATCATAAATTATTGATGAATCGAGAAATGTGTACCGGAAAGAAATGATACATGATGTTTTTACATTTACAATCAATATCTGACCACACAGTAAGAGAGAAACTATGGATGAAGATGAAAGAAGACGGAATGTTAGAAAGAATAATTGAAGTTCTAATAGGAATGTACGACAAAAGAATGAAAAGACAAGAGTGAGAGCAAGAGTGGAAGATTGCGTGTCTGAATAGTTTGAAGTAAAGAAGGGAGAGAAGAAGTTTAATATAGAATATATTGCTTATAAATTGCATGTATGTTGAATAACTTTGTCTTTCTACCCTACTACCTCTCCTTTAACTTACTAGACGGTATAGTTCAGGCTAGTGCTGTTCACAGACCATTGTAGTCGCTTGACAATGGTAACGCCAATGCCGAACACGATGTTACGCGTCTTAGTAGTACTTTCCTAGGATACCTATCTTTCCGGTTATTCATATCCTGTATGTAGATTTACCACCATCCTCCCATTGTCGTATGTTTGTATTTACCATCGCCCTCCCATTGTATTATTGTATGCTTCTACATGCTTTCCGGGTTTTAACTGCTTTATTATTATTATTATTATTATTATTACTTGTTCGCATGCGCCTCCAAAGAATCTCAACTTGAGCAACTTTAAAAAGACCACGTATAGTACTTTTAAGGCGGTATTATGGCGCTGGATGTATTTTGTTCTAGCATACACCGGGCATGCGGACAGAATATGAAGTAGCGTCTCTGGTTGAG
>WYDF02107156.1:0-10477 GCA_009867245.2 Adranes taylori
GCAAAACTAAGGAATTAGCAAGCCTGGTCACTTTGAGTTTACGTGAGGCCAAAACGAAAAGCAGTCACACGACCCGATTTTAATAAAGCAAATTTTTCATTAAATAACTTATCGAATTACTCTATTATTTAGGGAGTTCTTATCTGATATCGGCTCAAAGAAGAATCTTGTGTATGACGTAGCCTTTTTAAAGGTGCTGAAGTTGAGATTCTTTAGAGGTGCACATTACAAAATGGAAAATAACAATAATAATAACACTATCTAATATAAATCGCTAATTACAAGTGTGGTGGTAACCTTCAATGTAGACATCGATTTTGACAACTACATCAAAGAATTGGCAAAACTGCAAATTGATTTGATTGGTCATGCAAACTTGACACTAGATCAGATGAAAATCTGGAATAATAATCGTGTTATACCAAAATGTTTTTTAACAATTAATTATTTGTTATTATTTGCATGTTAATTATTACATTACTAAATGTTTTATCGGTGCTTTTAAGTATTACTTTAGTACTAGGTTATATAATATACATTAGCTGTAAGATATTAGACAGAATGGAAGTAGAAGACGCAAAATTTTTAAGAACGTAAGATTGAAAATGTATTTTATTTTTGTAAAACATCTAATAATTTGGTATTTAGGGAAAGGAGGCCAGGCACCTTAGATGTGCATCCTTCGCAAAATGCTATAGTTTTAAATTATGAGCTTGAGGTACAAATATTAGGCAGTGATGATTCCGTTTTGTATGGCGAAAAGAATGTAAGAATTAAGAGTAAATGATTCGTAGAATTTAAATCATATTAAACATTAAATTTTTCTAGAATATGAAGAAAATTATTGATTTACCAATGCTAAATAGTCGCACAGATGGTAGCGTTTTAGCTAGAGAAGTATTATCACAGTGCGATTTAATTCATCCATCAAGGTTGCACGAATTAGAGCAAATTATTTTTTATTTAAAGAAGCGTAGATTACAAAACAATATCAAAGGTATTTACTATATTTCCTATAGAGGCAATTCTTAATTTAATCATGTATTTTAGATGAAGTGAAAGAGAAATTAAGTAATTCTGATGGCCAAAGTGGTATACCTAGCATAAATAATTTAAATGAATATATTGAGTTACTTTACGAGGATATAGGTGATAAAATTAAAGGATCTAATTTTATTTTACAATTGGCAAGGGATGCTGAGAATCTAGACGCACTTTCAAAAAATGGTACGATTTATTTTTGCCAATTCTTGTACGTTTTAATATTTGTTTGAGATAGTATCAAACCTAAGTATAAGTATCAAACCTTTTATAACGAAAAAAAATTGTTATTAGTCACTTATAAAATGCTTTTCCTTGTTGATAACTTCTTATCAGCGGTCGAGGAGTTTCCGAATTTCATTTCTGTAGAGGTTGAGAAGTTGACTGGTGTGTAAGAATCTCAACCGAACTAGTGGGTGACGATTTTGAGATATTGAAGACTATGAGATGTGCTGCTAATGTTGGCCGAATAACCCATACAGAGCATTTGAACGTTTTTCACGTTGTACTGCCGAATTCCGAAGTTATAGATGTCATCAAGGATAGTTTGGTTCTTCCTCCATGAATGGTCCATAGGTGCAGATGTTTTTTCATACTTTTTAGTTATTGAGTATGATTTTGAAAAGGTCATCTTGCTTATATGAGGAGTGCCTCGTTGACTTTACAAAGTTATTCTTTTCGTTGATTTTTCAAATTCACTTATAGACCCTAAATTTTTTCTCCAGTAAATAAGTAATGAAAAAATGTGATTTTGGCAAGACGCTAACGGGTACTAATTCTAACAATCTTTGTTTTTTTCGGTGTGTTTGTTAATGAGTTCACTAAACTAGCTTTTTGAGATGATTCAACACAAATAAGTTGCATCGCCCATATCAGATTTATTTGAAGGTTGTTGAACTGTGTTTGATCAGAAACTCACGAATAATCAGTGCTTATGGGCTGACGCATTAACGTGGTGGGAAATGAAGAATTGTTCTTAAACAATTCTGGTGTTTTCATGTGGATAAATTCATGCAAACTACAACATAACATAAAAATTTAATTTTAATAAAGCAAGTTCATTATTACATTGTTGTAGCATAGATCGTATCAAAGCTTCCCATTTCGGTTTGAACACGAAATTTTAATAAACGTTTTTAGCAATTTCATAACAAATCAAATATTTTGTAAAGCATAAATTATTTGCGGAAAAAATATGTAAAAGTCAACGATTATGTTATGATTTACAACTACTTCTCAACGACTATTTTTAAATTTAGAAACATTGAGTAACAAAAGAATCATGCTACGCCAATACTGACTTTTTTAGAGACTTTACTGAGTGCCTTAACGAGGGTTTTACGTGAAGATTGGAAGAAAAGTATTGTTTTAAGTACGAATCTAATATTCGTATTTTTTTGCTTCTCAACATACTCTTGCTTCCATCATGTGATATTGCATTATAAAATTGGTTCATTATGTATGCATATTATCGGGTTTGAGTTCGAAAGACACGATGAATGGAAAGCGGATTTGAATGGACTAGATCGATCAATGTGCAATAAAATCAACGGTAGTGAATTGTTTTTGAAACGATCATGTTCGAATAATAGTAATGTATCGGATACACCGCGTAGCAGGATTCCGGAAAAGGTATTAAATAACTACTTTTATTGTCTAACAAATTACGATAATTTTATAAAATTCTCACAGTTGCTTAGAAAAAACCTTAACAGTCGAATATCTCTATATATAAAAAGATACGCCCGATATACTGACTGACTTACCAACGTTCAACACAAACCCCTACACCTAGAAAGTTGAAAATTTGGCAAAGGCTTCCCTCATGGCGTAAGCACACATGATGTAAGAGGGGATTTTTTTAAATTCCCAAAGGTGGTTAAGTTTTAGCGTATTTCGGAAACGGTTAAATATAGAAGCTTGAAATTTAGCTGAAAGACTTTGTTGAAATCTATCCGACAAGTGTAAGAAGAAATTTTGATTTTCAGTTTTTGAAGGGTTAAAAACTAGGGTCAAAGGTGTATAAAACAAAAATTTAAATTATCGTATCTCAGAAACCACTTTGTTCAGGAAGTTGCAATTTGGTAAGAATATTATTCGTTAAAATCCATTAGACACGTGAAAGACGAAATTTTCATTTTCAGCTTTTGAAGGGTTAAAAGCGGGGGTCGTATGTCTATATATAAAAGGATACGCCCGATACACTGACTGACTCATCAATGCCTAGCCCAAACTCTAGAGCTAGAAAGTTGAAAATTTGGCAAATGCTTCTCCTCATCATGTAAGCACCCAATAAGAGGAGATTTTCTCGAAATTCGGCCCCAACGGGGATAAAGTTTTAGACTATTTCGTTAAAAGACGAAACGGTTAAACGTAGAAGCTTGAAAATGGACTGAAAGACTTTGTCTAAATCTATTCGACACGTTTAAGACGAAATTTTGATTTTCAGTTTTTGAAGGGTTAAAAACTGGAGTCGAATATATATAAAACAAAAATTAAAATCACCGTATCGCAGAAAGCAATTAACTTAGGAAATTGCAATTTGGCAAGAATAGTCTTCGTTAAAATTCATTACACACATATAAGATGAAATTTTGATTGTCAGCTTTTGAAGGATTAAAAGCGGGGGTCGTATAAAACAAGAATCAAAATAACCCTATCTTGACACCAATTATCTTAGACATTTGAAACTTGGCAAGAATTTTCTTCGTTAAAATCCATCAGGGTAAGACGAAATTTTGATTTTCAGCTCTTAAAGGGATAAAAGCGGGGTCGTATTGATCAAAAATTAAAATAACCGTATTTCAGAAACCAATTAACTAAGGAAGTTGCAATTTGGCAAAAATATTCTTGCGAACAGCAGAGCACATCAACTTCAACACCATTCAACCGATCGCCATGAAAATTGATATACATGGCCGCGGTATTGCGGGCAACGGAGCTGTCGTTAATACGTTGATTTGATACGTTGATATTTACAAATACCAGCGAAGCTGTGACGGGACTTGCTAGTATTAACATAAAAAGTCTGCTTTGTTTACACAATGCTTTTTTGGTGAAATTTAAGAAAATGTATGTCAAAGGAAATTGTTGTTGAATGTCGAGATTAGTGAAAGGCTATACATTCAACATGTCTAGGCTTTGCTATACTGATTTAATAGGTCCATCATTTTTATCGAATCCACAAGTTTTTCACCAGTGTGCTTTTCTAGTGAAAGCCTAGACATTCAACATGTCGTTTTGATTAGAATACAGTTTTTCACCAGCCTTAACAGTGAGTATCGTGTGCTTTTCTAGTGAATGCCTAGAAATTCAACATGTCTAGACTTTCAGTTTCACTAGAAAAGCACACGGGTTTCACCGTTAAGACTTAGAGTAAAAAACAGTACATTCGATTAAAATTATGCGAAACAATTTGAAAGCGATACATTATCCTGTATCCTGGTTGCAACTTTAACAAACTGTCTATCATTTTTCCGTTTGTCATTCTGTACGACTTGTTTTTAGATCCATAGTTTTAACGGTTTTAGTTAGTTAATTATGTAAAATAAAATCATCGTATTTTTATTTGCATATATAGGTGAGACCAAAGTCTGGTAACTATTCAGATACCAATCTAAAACAGGTAATGGAAGGCAGCGTTTATGAAGACGTCATGAATCAATCAACGGATAGTCTAGATAATGATAAACAAAAACAATTAAGCGATACGGAAAAGGCCAAACGTTTTCGAACATTAACGAAGAAACAAGATCAACTTTTACGTGTTGCATTCTATCTGCTACTAAACATTGCCGAAGATCAAAGCGTTGAAGAGAAAATGGCGAAGAAAAATATCGTTGAATTACTATATAAATGTCTTGGTCGCGATAATGATGAGCTATTAGTGTTAGCATTAACATTCCTTAAGAAATTATCAATTGTCCAGTCGAATAAGGACGAAATGAAAGTTCTAAATCTAATCGAACAATTACCTCGTATGTTACATAGTTCTAATGTGGATGTTGTTCACATTGCGCTGAAACTGTTATTTAATTTATCGTTTGACGATGATATACGAACAAAAATTATAGACATTGGATTATTACCGAAATTTGTTAGCTTATTGAGTAAGTTTTATAGCTATATCTAATTTGAACGTACATTTCTCTTAAACTTACTGTATTTTAATGTTTGTTTTCTTTTGTAGAGGATGATATTCACCTAGACATTGTAATGAAATTACTTTATCATTTAAGCTATGAAGAAGATGTTAAAATACAATTTTCCTATACTGATTGTGTATCTTTGGTAAGTTTGTTGATATTGTAAAATTTTATAGTTCTATATAAAAATAAAACTTGAAGATATGTTAGTTACATTCATTTTATTCTATTATTCAAAACTATATCAAAACTACTACAAATTATTATAAAAAAATCAGTAATTTTAAACCTAATGCAAGTTTTTGTTTGTAAATATTGGCTTCTAAATATCTCTGAATAATTATGTAGTTAATACAATATAAAATTGAGAGCAAAATTGTGTCGATCCTTAAAAGACGTTTTCTTTATCGCAGTATATGTTTGGTACGCGATGTTCCGCGACGTTACTTGAAAAGAACTTCTTCCTATTTGGAACCTATAATACATCGAGTTCATAAATTATTCTTTGTAGATTTGCTTCTTCCGTCATCTCTTTTCATCCGTAAATAATAAATAGTAAAAGGTTTCTACTTCGAACGCTCTAGCGTAGTTTTCTACCTTTATGGAAGCAACAAGAGAATATTTAATTATATATGCATGCAATGTATACACCGGTAGCATGCACACTGCTCACATATTCAACACATGCATCGGCCGAGAGGGATACGCAGCCAAAAATATGCAGCTTGTTCATTTTGGTTTCAGTAGAAAATATGCATGAACAACAAACGACTTCTACACTATAAGGGGATGGGATTTACCGCACCGACCTGCGTACCGCGTCGGATCAAAAGCTATGATGATTTAGATTCTAATAAATACCGTACCATTTTCTAACTAAACGAAATGAATAAATGATCGTGCGATCACGAGGATAGTAACTATTGTTCTGCGTTGTTGATGAATGTAAATCTTTTTGATTTATACAGAGGCAACTTAGGCAAATCGTTATTTACACAAGCAATTCATGTACTGTTCTCTTTTAAGTATATATTTTTTAATTTTAGTTTTATAAATTTTAAAATTGACAGAATTTTAAAATGAATCATGAACATTTGGAAATGATACAATATTTAATTACGTATACGTTTAATTATACATAAAATTAAAAAAGAAAACTATTGCTTTTTATAGCAGTAATTTTTTTTTGCTTGTCTCTTTAAGGTATAGCTATATTGAGTTTTAGACAGAACCGGGAACGCTACTTTATCGCGGTATGTTTATGGAAGAGGCGGTTTGTCGCGTTTCGAGGGTGGAACCAGAATTCCCATCACTAGGAATTAGTATCGTATTTATCCAAATTTACTTTCTTGTTTTAAACCAGCAATTTTCTATTATGTATGTTTTTGTCCTAAAAATAGATTAATTTAAGTGTATTTTTGCCTTTTCAGCTGACGGATATGTTATTACTAAGTGCAGATGATCAAGTAGATCAAGTCATGGTAGCTCTGTGTATAAATCTGGCAACTAATTCGGAAAATGCACAACAGATGGCCGATAACAGTAGATTACATAGCTTAATGTCGCGGTCTCTGGCTCATGAGGATGCGCTATTAATGAAGATGATTCATAATATTGCCGAACATAATACTACACGAAGCAGTTTTATTGTACGTATTTTCTTTTAACTATTAATGTTTATAATTTTCTCTACTGAATTAGTCATGCTACAAATTATCTCTTTTTTCAACGAAATTTTAAATTAAGATTTCTGTAAAGTGTATTTGTGATTTATGTAAAGTGATTCCTGTAAGTTTTTTAACAATTAAAAGGAAAATTAATTAATTTTTAGGAATTTGTTGGCGATCTGTCTAAAGCTGCAGTTGAATCTAAGAAAACAGCATTTGTTCTGGAATGTTTAGGTGTACTGTCCAATTTACATTTACCTGATTTGGATTGGGCGCAAATTTTTAAACATTTTGATATGATTCATTGGTTTAAAGATATTTTGAAATCTAATAACGCCGAACCTGATCTGATACTACAAGTAAGCATACTTAAGTTTAATATATGTATATGATTTAAAACTTTTTCCGTATGATGCTGCGAACATTACTAATAATTTTGTAAACAACTATGGTATATTTTTTCAGATAATAGTTTTATTGGGAACGGCTTCTCAGGATGAAGGTTGTTCGAAACTATTGTGTAAATCGGAGATATTGTTAAATTTGATTGAACTTCTCAAGACGTATCAAGAAGATGATGAAATGGTCCTACAGATTGTTTATGTTTTTATGATTTGTTTATCTCATGAACAGACTATCGACTATGTAATAAATGAGACAGAAGCACCTGCGTATCTTATAGGTAACGAACACATATTTATTTACTTATTTGCTAAATAAAATTTTATTTTATATAGAAATGTTTTATAGCATATTTCTTCTTTTCATGGAGTCATCTCTCTGCGAAGATCGACGATTCAATTGGTTATAATAAGAAATTTCAGCCAGAAATCAATGTTCTGATTCTGGCTTTGCTCACGGATTTTTTTATTGAAACTAATACCCTTTTATGATAGGCGGGAAATCTCTTAGTTGTCGACGTGACCGATCTTTCCGATTGTTCCTCGATCCCTCTAATTTTCTTTCCAATTTACTCATCATGTTAAGGAGGTTGGTTCGTGTCTTTTAGGTATCTCCAAATGGTAGTTTGTTGAGTTGTTAAGTAACTTAACTTACGCTAAAATCCAGAGAAAACAACATTCATTCACTTTTTTTTAGTTATTAAATATATGTGACTATAGATTTGTTTCCCTTTATATAGTGTGGAAACGTTTTATTTTTATTGGTCACATTTTTGTTTTTGAACCCTATTGTTCTTTAGTAATATTTCTCTTTAAGTACTGGTTTTTGGTTTCCATAATAGCAAAAGTTGCGGCTTTAGACTTTTTTTATTTCTGTATGTCCAAATGGTTAATATAATTAATTTGCATAAGTAACCCATTCGACATAAGTAAGTTTCGCGGCTGATGTTATCACAAAATACTTACATTTTCTTATAGAGAAATAGCGTTTTTTTTTAATAAAGTTTTATTTCGACTTTTAGACCTTCTTCAAGACAACAATGCATCAATACGCAAAACGTGTAATACATGCCTTGATATGATAGCCGAACATAACGCTCTCTGGCGTGAACGTATCAAAATAGAGAGATTTCGGAATCACAATGCTGAATGGTTACAAATGGTCGATTCACAACAACTCCAAGATGATGAAGAAGAGGAACCGAATGAGGAGGATTTGGAATTACCGCCGTATTTGAATATAGAATATTTGAGTACTGCGGTCGTCCCACCATTAGCAGGTACAGTTTATTCAAGTGTTTAATTTTAAATTTCAGTGCGATTAATTATTTATACCATGTACTAGATGTTCCAACTAGGAATTCTCTGCTTATTACAACTATTTCATGCATTCTCAAAGTCTCAGATTTCATCAACGAAATATAAAAATAGTCATCATCTACCATGACTTTACATATCTATTATAGAATGTTTAAAGGTAATCCCGGCGTGTACGAACTCGTCATAGTGCTAGACGAGTGCTAACATCGTTTCGTTAGTTCATTATCGCATTTGTGCTTCGATTTATGAATATTTAAATGAGAAAACATGCCTTTCTTTCTTATGGCATATTGCATTGATTCTGATAGAAAACACGCACAGATTCTGTGGACCAATAAGATTTTTCGAAAGTATTTCAGTATATGGATCGTATTCAAGTTTTAAGAAACGTGTTGTACAAATAAAAAATGCTAAGAGATTAACGGTGGAAGAAATGACGGCCCTTTTAGAAATATCGAATGATAGCTTTGATGATGACGTCGTAGTGCCGATGAAGTGTATAATAATAGTGATAGTGTAAACAACGAAAATGATATATATGGAACAATTGAAACAAATGTCGACACTACTACACACGAAAGTATGCATCAAAATTTTACGAATAATATTGTATGGAGCGATCCTCCTATGAAAAATCGCCAAAATCTGGCATTTCAAGGTCAAACAGGATTAAAACAAGAGCCAGAAGGAAACAATCCTGTTGATTATTTTAATGTCGATGACCGCTTCTATGATTTAATTGTAGAACCAAATAACCTTTACGACGAGGAGATATTTCTCATTAATAATAAAATAAGAGCACGTACTTATAACAGACTGGAAGACTCTTTCCAAGGAAGAATTACGAGTGTTTCTTGGTGTTTTTGCACATAGGAACGATAAGGATAAATCAAATTCAAGATTATTGAAAAAAAAACATCGCCTGTTCAACATCGGTGGGGTTTCGGAATATATGCGAAGAAATAGGTTATTATTAATTTTGAGATTCCTCCACTTTGTTAAAAAAAAACCTACAGAAGATAGCGTTATATCCAATGATAGGTTGTACAAAATCAGACCTATAGTATATGATTTTAACGAAAAGATGTCAGCGGTCTACTATTGCTCTAGAGAATTGTCTTTAGATGAATCAATGATATCCTGGAGCGGCCGCTTAAGTTTTCATCAATATTTGCCAGGAAAGCGCTATAAATATGGCATCAAATTATATGTTAGAACAGAACCGAATGATCTTTCCTTGAAACAAATGATTTATACTGTAGCTAAAGACATGACGAGCAGTTCTGGTCATGCGCCTATTGTTGTGCTTCATTTGATGAAAGAAAAGCTGGATATAGACCATTTTTACAACAGTCATTCGTTAGCACCAACATTATTGAAACATAAGACCTATTGTACCGGGACAATTAGAACCAACCGAAAAGACAATTGTCTAGATGTTGTGAAGGAAAAAATGCGTAAGGGTAGAATAATTGAAAGATATGAACGACTAATTGGAATAATTATGACAAAATTGCATGACAAACGGGACGTGACTTATATCACCATGGAATATAGTGCATCTCTAACAAACGCCAAATGAATGTGGTGAGACTAAAATGAAAGCACAAGCCATCATAGCTGTGGTTACCTGTAATTAGACCTTGTAATAAAGGTTCTACTAAAAACAGGTACTAAGGTTCTGCCAAAAAAACAGCTGCACTGTAATTTGAAATGAAACCCAAAGCGTCTCCAACTTTAATTAACAATGCATAATTTGGCTCCACCGAATATTGTTGTTTCGACATTTGTATTTATTTTATATTTTTATCTTTCATATACATTATACGTATGTAATACGTATAGGTATATGAAAGATATAGGATTCATGTTTTGACATTTTTTTCTATTTCACCTTAGTACG
>WYDF02107167.1:0-10477 GCA_009867245.2 Adranes taylori
TCATATGTATTATTTTTAAGAATATTTTTAACATATGGCTCATTAACGATATTGTCCTGTAGTCGGAGCACTTAGCATTATTTAATAATAATTTGTACCCTCTCTGTTTTCTAGGCTGCATTGATGAGACTAAGTACACTTTCGCGCATTCAATTGGAGTGTGGAATTCTAATGCAAACTGTCCACACAAATTAAGCGAATCTCTTAAACTATGTACATCTTCTTAAATATTTGTACATTTACAAATTTTGATAAGGCTGGATTTCAGATGTAACTGGACTGGGTATTTGTCTCTTGAAAGACAAAAAATGTTAACACTTTTGATTATTGTAAGAAAGATTATGTCTTCTTTTTTGACATACACTATTTAATTGAAAATTAAATATGGATCAATTAAATCATTACTTAACTGTGCTGAAAATGTAAAAATTAGGTTTAATTTATCACTATAATACATCTACACGCATTCCTTTGTAAATTTTGGCATGTTACCAAAAATGTTAGACTAGACCGCTTGACTAAAATTTACAGCCAGTTGAGTTGATGCGATGATGTCTGCTCAGCCAAAATAAGCACATCAATTCATTTTTATTTATTTTATTCATTTTTTTTAATGTACGTATGCAAACCAACGCCAACTCAAACGTATATACACACACACATAGCGCAGCCATTAATGCAATCTTGTTTAAAAAGTAAATTTATACGCAAAAGATAGTTTGGTCAAGATCAAGGCCGCTTTAAATTATAGATGAGATCGTAAATAATATATACGGGTTGTTCAGTACACCTTTACATTTACTTAAGTTGAATTCTTAGTTAAGAATATTCAATATATGGCTTTGAATGGTACTACTTTTAACCCTAGACTGGTATACTGTTACGAAATTACATTATTGGTACACCAGAGTCACTGCGATCCTGTAATAAAAATCGTTAAGTAATCTTTATATTTTTTATAAAATAATGCAAAATAGACAATACATAAGAAAAACTAAATATTATTTATGAAAGTTTGTTAACATATTAGTCTTATTTCATTGCACCAATTTTTGTTCTTTTTTGGACATTCACAATAGGTGCACTATTTTGAATGATATTCTGCACAAATATATTTTTCACATTTCAGACACGTTGTAGTTGTTTTTCTATCTTTGCAATATGGACACAATTGATACCTTCCCTCTTTACTACCTCATGGCAATTTTGTTCTACGAATCCCGAGAATTGCGACGGAAAAAAATTATTACATCAACAGTTTTAATCCTTCTGTTCTATTGGCTTTGTTTCTACAATTTGTAAAGCTTCTAGTGTTCTCATTTTTTGAGTATTTTCGATTTCTCATTTATTTGGGGTCTTCCTTATTGCCATCGATGAATTGTCGCTCATCTCAAAGTCACAATTTATAATTATTTGATCAGATCCATCTTTTTGACTAGCGAGTAAATGTCGCGCCTTTAAGAGCGAATTTTTCCAAGTAGCGTAATGTCAACAAAAATCTAATCAGTTATAAATCATCAAATAAGCTGCAATCGAAATCTAAGTATCATATGACGCACCGTTAATTGCTGCTATCTCCTTCAATTTCTTTCTTCATTTATTATCTTTAACATTAATTCTCGCATTTACATTTATAACTCTCACCCCAATTTATCTTCTAATTTGATGCAACCAAGAGGAGGCCATCTTCAACCACTAAGCCAGTCAGAAAATTCGTTTCCAACACCCGTTTTGCCGATCGCTCCGACATGTCCAGGCGACGTTCCGCTACCAAGAAACTCTGGGAAAAGGGTCGCTCTATCCGATAACCTGTGAAGATCCTCATTGCCGCCTCTTTAGATATTACGTTGGCGACACCGACTAAGATACCTCATATTCATCCTCATCACGCAACAACGTAATTCACAGTTTCTATCCTACCCAATGGCTGGATGATACCCTCAACATCTTCAACAATATCTCCTTCTTCCCTTCATCATCTTCTTCTTCCGTCAGCGTTGCGACAATGTATCCTGTCCAACACAACATCAATACATCTGAACATTCACGAGCCCTAAAAGATGTTTCGTTATATGTAACAAATCAATTTATATCTAGTTCGCTAATTTTTAAATTAAAATTAGCTTTAACAAAAAATGTCAGTCAATTAAAATTGCGAATAGAGTCCCTATACCTACCCCTAAATCTCATACAAGAGCATTGTGTTATTAAAATATAAGAAAAGCGGTATGTAAAGAAAATAATACCGGAACCGCGATCAGCCTGTACAACATAAAAATAAATTGTGTAACATTAGTAGAACGTTTTCCAACTTAGCAATAAAATCGGTGTCGTCTAAGGTACGAGGTTTCCAGAACCATATATATCGGAGACTGTGAGAGCCGCCATTCGATGTAAGGTTTTACTAAAGACAACCCGAGGTCTCTTAGATAATTTAGCTCTATTTTTTGATTTTACAAAATTCAAATCAGAATTGGCTATCATATGGAGAACTCTACAAGTTATGCCTGCTTGTTCAAGCATTCCAAAAAATGTAGGCATTGGACAGCGATTAGATTTTCTCGCTGTTGTATATGAATGACATAATAGATCAAAAATGTCTGTTCCACCTTTTCTTTAGTTATAATGTAACTATCATGTTGGGTTGTCCTGTTGCTTCGTCATAATGCATGGTGAAGAGAACACTTTTTTGTTGTCTTTTGGTGAGACGGATAACAATGTTTTATTGGAGTCATACAGAAATAATGACGATTCAGCTGTTGTTTTGACAAGACATTCTTTGGGCATTTCCCTTTTATTTTTTCTCAACGTTCCTAAAATGGTTAGTTTGTGTTGAACTTAAATCGTCATCGATACAGACGTAAACCAAGTATCCATTGTTATATTACGATAACTCCTGTAAATAGGTTCAGAAAGTTTTCTAACATAGTATTCTGGAACTGCTTCATTATGTTGTTATCGGTTCCAGCTCCTATATACGGTATAGCATTTATCATGTAAAATGTGGTTGCGTCAATCAACATACGAGTAAGAATTTTTATGCCATATTTGTCAGGTTTTGCCGGCATATACATTTTGAATAGGCATCTGGAACCAATACCCAACAGTTGCTCATCAATAGTGCAATATTCTCCAAGGGTATAATAAAATTTACAATTGTCTATAAACATATTGGTTCTCCAAAGTTCTGTAGCGCTTACTTGTAGACTCGATGAAAGGAAACTCCCCATTCACACCTCCACGTGGTAGAGGACGAGCAACGCCACAAAGGCGGCTAAATCATTTCTAAATCCTCTTGAGAAATCATTTGTAAAGGCGGAAAAAATGTTTTAGCAATCAATGGCGTAGCATCAGGAAGGAACCGGGAAATCACTTGATTAAAGGATTTATATCATCTCTCGTAGACAACGTGTAAATGTTCTCTAAAACAGAAACACCGCCAGGCAATCACCATAGCACCCGGCGCTGCTTTACGTCCAGACTAGTCAGTGTGAAATATGGGACTGGACATGGGTCAGTGGACAACTGGCCTTCCCATGCAAAATTTACGACCAGGAAAAACCAAATGCGCCTTGCCACGTAGAAAGTGTGCGGACTCAGTCAACAAGGAAAATTTCAAATTATCCAGAAAGAACTAAGCCGCGGTAAGATTGATCTGCCGAGTATTACAGAAATCCATTGGCGTAACGGTGGCCATTTCAAATTCTTGGAATACACAATGTATTATTCCGGTGGAGAAGATAAGAAGAGCCATGCTGTCGGTATAATGGTATCAAACAAAATCAACAACTTTGAGCTGGGCTATGAACCGATTAAGGAACGAGCAATGTCTTTGAAGCTTAATACGAAACCCTCTGCCCTAAAGATCTTGGCGCTATATGATCCTACGCATGATGCCAATGACAAAGAGATCGAGGAATTTAATCGAACTGTCAAAGAGGCACTAAATAAAATACCGAGAAGAGAAATCTTGATGTTAATGGATGATTTCAATACAAAAATCAGTTCCACTGCCAACGATGATCATATTCGCCAAGTATTGGGGACGTTTGGGACAGGAAAACGGAACGACATATGAGAGAGCTCCTCATCCAATTCTGCATCGAAAATACGCTCGCAATTACCAACTCGATATGTGAGAATTACAAACGTAGATTATACACCTGGTGATCTCCTGATGGACACACGAGGAATCAAATAGATTACATCTTGATTAAGCAGAGATTGAAATCCTCGTTAAAAACGGCGAAAACTTTACCGTCTGCAGATTGTAGAAGCGATCATGAACTGCTATGTGTGAGTTTACAGGAAAACTAAAATCTGTAGGCGAAGGCAATTAAATAGTCTGCCCAGGCTCAGCGATGACCAGGTTACAGTTTTTAACAATAAAGTCATTCTCAAATCGAACCTCAGCTCGAAGAACTTCAAACAAAAAGTACTGAAGCTACATGCAGTGAAAAAGTCTCCAGTCCTACTTTAGAAGAAGCACCTCAAGAAGACCAACATACTGTTAGACAGTCCTGGTTATAAACGTAAACAATAGATCTCATTTGAGAAAGAAGGAATATCAAATCCCGAGGTCTTGACAACAATATAGATCTGGAATTGTACCAATCGCTATTCAGAATTCGCTCAAATTCAGAATTTCTCTGATACCAATAACTTCAAAGACTTGTTCAAGAAGATACGTTCTATCATTCAGGAGTTCAAACCCCGACATTGGGCAATTGAAGATCATCATGATTGTTTGAATACAGAACTAAACCAAATTGCTGATCCGAATGCTATTTGTGATGACATGGGGAATTATGAGACGAAACCGGATATACTGTTAGATAAGGTGAAAATCGCAATTGACACGAAGGTAAAGCAGTAGGAATCGACAGAATAGCAGCAGAGGTCTTGCAGGCTCTTTGCGAAAGAGGCCAAAAACTTTTGTACACATTGTGTCACAAGATTTGGAAAACAGGCATATGGCCAGAAGACTGGTCAACTTCAGTATTGCTAACCTTACTTAAGAAAGGGTCAGAAACAGTCTGCGAAAACTATCGTCTGATAGCCCTGTTATCACATTCCAGCCAAATTATGTTGTACATTCTTCAAGCGAGACTTCCTGCTACATCACATATCTCTAGATCAAGCCGGATTTGTGAAAGAATAAATTTTAAATGCCGGGCAGCTTCTAGAAAAGGCCAGAGAATACTCGGTACCGATGTATCTCTGATTGATAGATTACGTGAAAGCATTTTATAACATTCGTTGGCCCAGACCATGTCATCTGATCACTCTCGTCAAAAGCCTGCATGAGAATTTGCAGGCGGTCGTTAAAATTGATAACACATTTTCCGAAAAGGGGGCGACGCACTTTAGAGAACTGGAACGGAGTAGTGAAGATTGGTGGTAAGAGCTTTTCATACCTTCGATTGGCGGATGATACTCTTTGAGACATCAAAGAGTATCATCCGTCATTTCTAACAGGACAGTCCTTTTGAATTTGACTACCCATGAATACTCCACTCCCCATATTTACTTATGTCGCGGACAGCTCTGTCGCGATCTGTGGCCGCTCTTGAGTCACTGGTAATTACATTATTTTTATATTTAGTTGTTAAAAGCAGTTAGAAGTTTCGGTTTCGATTTTATAGATCTCAAATCGCAACGAGAAATCCCTGGTTCCATGTAAATCCCGCTCTCTGGCACTTGACATTATGCATTACAAGAAACTATACTGTTACTCTTGACCCTCTGTTTAAAAAATATCTGTATGTTTTGACTATGGTTGTTTGGGACCGCACATATAATCTTTGAGAAACGTTGTGTTAGACTCGTGATACTCAATTTCAAAATGTCTATTTCATACACATTTTGTGTACACAAAGTCTATTTTATACAATGGTAATACATCAACTCAAAAATAAAAATTTGAAGGTTAACTTCGTGTACATAAGTTTATTGATTTTAAGCAATTATATTTTCGGCCGTACTTGCCATTTTTAAGCTACAAAAAATTACATTGCATAATTAATGGAATTTAACAGATTCTAAAGCATCGAAAAGTATTAAATTAAAAAATAATTTACCTTAAGATTTGAGTATACCAAATCTCGTGATCATCACGGTAACACTGAAATTGAATAAATTTATTGATGCCACAATATATATGTTATACAGCAAATAATAAAAAACGTATAGATATGCACACATAAACATTTTACACTAGTCGAAAAAAAGTGTTACATACGAATAATTGTCTATACATTAAACAAAAATTTAACTTAAATGCTTAAATTTGTTTATTAAGCACTCCTCGAGCGAGTTGAAGGCCTTATTAACAAGGTACACATGAATTTTTTGCTTAGCCATCAATGGTGGTAAGTTTTAACACAACTAGACAGCAGATTAAATACTTTTGGCTCATAATAATTTCCTGCCTTTCTAATATTTGATAGCCTATGGAAATCAATTCTAATGTCCTGAGAATGCCTAGTTTCATAACTGTGTGAGGAACAGCTGTAATCATCAAGATGACCTGTAGACCAAATATACGCTATGCCGATGCGGAATGTCCCCAACAAATAAGTCCATAAGATATTAGAGATGAGATGAAAGAATAGTACGCTGTTTTCAGGGTAATAAGGTTTGTTATAGGTTGTAATGACCGAAAACAAAAATATGTTTTGCCAATGTTTTTGCTAGAGCTTCCGTATGATCCATGCAACGTAGCCCTGGATCAATATTTAAACCAAGAAAATGAATCTTACCGGAAGTGGCCGGCTTATGACGATGGCGTTGAGAAAATATAAGAATCTCTTTTTTTTGTGATAATTCAAAGATAATCTATTTGCAACAAACCAACCATCTATTGTCGACTTCATGCCAGTCATAGTAGTTATCGGATCTGGACCTATTACAAATCGAAACAGTATGCCACGGAAAATAAAGGTTTTAAATATATTTTGGTCGTTATTGATACATTTTCGAAATTTCTCTATACCCAAGCGTTCAAAGACAAGTCGGCATGAGCGTTGTGGATGTTTTTCGCAAGATACTAGATCGGGCTGGTTTGCATCGCATTGCGAAAAATTTACAAATTAACAATGGTACGGAATACTATAATGAGAATTTCAGAAAATTGATTTTGGTATTCATTTATACTCGGTATAAACCACGAAAAAGGCCTCTATAGCAGAACGTGTAATACGTACAATGAAAGAAAACTTTACAAACATTTTAGTCTACATGGTTCATACAAATGGCTGGATGTGTTGTAGCCACTTGCTACAGAATATAATAATAGTGTACATCGAACAATTAAAAGTTGACGTATTGCCTGATTTATTAATTTGGTCAACGGAACAACTATTATGTTTTCTTACGTATTTAATAATTTTAGAATTTATTCCATAGTAATCGAACATGTAACAGAGACAAAATATAGCTCAGCTACTGATGGTGTTGAGAAGATTTTAAAGGTAATTGTTTAAAATATTCCTCAGTTGGAAACATTACTTGATCATTCAAGTTATCCGAGAAAATTTTAAAAAGAATTATTTCCTAATTCTCGCCGAGATTAAGTTTTAGACATAAATCCATCACGTGTAGAATCTTACAATTCATCTCAGAATCAAAATTTTGATCAGGTGAATTATGTTGGTTAATATGCACTGCGAGATTAGAATTCGATTTTCAGGTGGCAATACTATATAAATGTTCCTTTACGCGAGAAGGGAGGGTCATCTAGTTTGTCCTATATAAGTAAAGCCTCACTTGCAGGAAAGATCAATAAACACCTGATTTTAACAAGGGATCAACTTGATCCTTATACGAACAAAATAAGTGCTGAGATTGGTAGGGTTCGAAAGAGGTTGGTAGGGTATCTATTGTCAATATCAATAGAAGAATGTTGGGTAATAAGTGAATTAAATATGAATTAAATTATATAATATTGTTTTTTAATTAAAAAGGTTGTTTTTTAGAGGTACATAACTTTAAAATGAAATAAACATATAAAACTCATAGTAATGGCCTTGGTATTTGTTTTATTAGAAATAAAAGTTTATACCATTAGTGTTTTGAATATGACTTCAAGCATAAGGGCGCCGCGGCTGGCTCGAATGAAGCGTATTCTGGAAGTCCAATTCTCGACCACTATTTCGAGCAGCTGGGGCCGTATATCGGTAATAACGCGGCGAATGTTGGATTTCCATGTGGACCAGCGTTTGTGGTTTATCAGCATAGACTAGCGACTTCACATGTCCCCACAGAAAATAATCCATAGGAGTGAAATCACACGAGCGTGGAGGAAAATTCACAGATCCATTACGCGAAAGTATGCGCTCACCAAATGTTTCCTGCAATAAACTGATTTTATCGCGCGCTGTGTGGCATGTTGCGCCATCTTGTTAAAACCAAAACTCTTCCACATCATTAAGTTCACTCAATTGGGAAATAAAAAAATTCATGGATATATAGCGATCTGCATCAACGTTTTTACCGGTATCATTTTTGAAAAAATGTGAGCCAATGATTCCATCAGCCCATAAAGCACATCTAACAGTGATTTTTTGTGGATGTAACGGAGTGTCAGCAATGGGTTTTTGGATTTTCTTCGCTTTAAATCCGATAGTTTTGTTTGGTGACATAGCCGTTCAACCAAAAATGAGCCTCATCGCTGAATAAAATTATATTGTGAAATTGAGGATCAAGAGCAATTTATTTTCGGCCCATTCACCAAACATACGACGATTATGATGGTTTCTCGGTTTCAATCCTTGCACGAGCTGGATCTTGTAAGCTCTTAAACCAAGATCTTATCTCAAAATCTTCCATAAAGTCGATAGATACAGATCCAAATGCTGAGCACGAGAGCGAATTGACTCATTCGGGTCCTCCTCAACACTATGCTCCACAGCAGCAACAACGTCAACTGTAGGACATCTCTGCGGATGCGCATTATCAAGTAGAGTAAGCATGTTGCGAAGACGATTCATGGTTATTCGGATAACTTGTTCGGATGGACGATTATGCCGAACGTAAAATGGATGTAGAGCACGGTAAGTTTCACGGACTGAACCACAATTTTCGAAATAAATTTGCACAATTTGCAAGCGCTGTTCTGATGTAAATCTGATCATAGTGAAATGACAAAACGCACTGAATACATCAGCTGTCAAATTGAATGCCTCTAGTAACAGTGTTGTCAATTCAAAAACAAACCTCTAAAAACACTTTACTTGAATTATAATGGTATCTATTGGCTATATAGAAAATAGTCTTCATCTCAAGTTCAAAATTGTCCTACCTAAGAGGGATTATAAATATTCTATAAAACGAGCTATTAAAGAAAGCTATTTTATGATTTGATAGTGATCAGTATGGCTGGGTTTTTTACAGATTTTAAAATTAAGATGGAGGCTTTTTTGTACGGATCAGGAAAATTGGTATTATTACCTTGTTCAAGTTCCAAAATGAATTGGATATGAAGGAATAATAGAGTTGAGGTAAGAAAGAACCGAATGAGCATCATGGGTATTGCCATCAAGAATACAAAAGATATCACCAACAAATCTTCCCCAGAATATTTTTTTTACAAGATCATTATCTAAAGATAGAAATGTTGTTTCAAAACGGTCCGTATAAGTAACCGATGATAAGGACTGACAGGATTTCCCTCTCCATTTTTTGTAGCTTGAAAATGGCAAGCATGGCCGAAAATGCATTTGCTTACAATCAATTAACTTATGTAGACAAAGCTAACCTTCAACTTTTATTTTATAATTATGGTGTACGATTCTCTAGATTTTCTAAAAAAAATTCAAAAATTATTTTTAATACAGTGAATTATTTCTTGTAGCGGCATAAATAATGTTTCCTGTTTTGATCCTGTGCAATTTTTAAATATAATTCTATTCTAATTATCTTCATTTAATTAATATGAACCTGGCATTGATCAAAACTTTTACGGACGATATTAGTTAAAGGAACGTCTGATACATATAGCCGACATATGTATGTAACTAATCCGTAGAAATTCGGTTTCAATGCCAAGGTTGTCCAGGCCGCTCGATCCGACTAGCCGCAATTAATCTAACTACTTGGAAAGAAATATGCGTCTTCTTTTTGTTTCTCTCAATTGTGTCATTATTAAATTTAGATTATTTTGCGCACACCTAAGTTTTAATATTACTTTTCGAACTGATATAGTCCAGTGGCGGCTCGTAAAGTTTTTTTAGGGGAGGCTAAATGCTTTTATAATTAAAAAGGGATATTCCACATAGTGTTAGTACACAAATATAGTATAAACATTTATACTAAATATTTTTTTAATTTCTAAAGTAGGGTAAAGTTTTGTACGAGGGATGCTGTTAAAATTTCGAGATGTGGCAACACTGTACTTAAGGGATTATTAACCTATAAAGTGTCATGAAGTTTGATCTGTCAGTTGTCAAACAAAAGTGACAGATTGTAAATATATCAA
>WYDF02107178.1:0-10477 GCA_009867245.2 Adranes taylori
CTCTCTAAGTACCCTGGTTTTTATTTGCGTAATTCTCTTTCTTTTATTACCTTTGTTAGCTGACGGTGAAGAGTTCATTTTGTTGCAGCTCAACAAAATACTAAATCAGGAAATATAAAATAATAGAGTTAACTAATAAATTTAACAGCACATTGTACAACTTCATAGAACAAAATAAGTTAACAACAATTAAAAAATTTACTGCAATTCCAACACCGACCACCGAACTTCTATATTCAAACTGGTAATATTCAAGTAACTTCTATATTCAAGTCTCTAACAGACGGGTCTAGCGAGTTGAATTTTGCAGCAATTTGAACCTTATTTTAATTTTTCACATACCCCTTATTCTTTTGCGGCCATCAATGACAGACCATTGCTATTGCTCTCTATTGAAGAAAGTACCAACCGTGCAACAAGGGTGATGCTCGTAGATGACATAGTTGGATGTTTACAGAATTTGTGGATTTATGAATATTAGGTCATCATCTTACGTTATGGGATATTTATATTGTGATTTTCTTCAACGATATCAGAAGAGACGTGAACACCAAATGTTTTTCCTTTAAAAAACACTTTGTAGTAATGTCTTCCGGAAAAGGTTATCCATTTTCGTAACCTAGATGTAAGTATCAATTGGTTAATTTGTGATTCGAATTTATACATTTGGAGAATAATGTCACTTGTGCACGACATTAAAGAATTTGACGAATTGAACAATATCAATGAGAATGCTTATGCTTTGGAAGAGAGCTCGAATGGAAAAGAGAGAGTACGTATATCTGGGTCACTTATTATAGTTCTGGCATATTTGTACCAGTTTTGTATTTCCTACATCGTTTACTGACTATAGAAAATACTGTGATATCTGCAATCTCTTTCTACATTCTTTTAATGCAAGCAAGATCAATAAATTCCATTCAATTTAACTTTAGAAGACTATATTTAGAATTTTTAACAATAATATAATTAGGACATTCTGTAGAATGAAATTGTTATGTACCGTTGAATCAGTTTATTACAAAATTATTGCCATATATTTTTACATGTCTTTCGGCAACGTGTCCTATTGGTAGTCTTGGATACGTGTTCATTCTTAGAAATCATTTTCGCCAACCGATGAATGATCGTAACCAAAGTGATTTGTATTCAATGAACATAATGTCAGTTAACGCAAACGGACATACCAAGTATTGTCTTTGCTTATTTGTATGTAAGGTTTATGGTGCCGATGTATTCAAAATGGTTGACGTATTAAGTGTAACGTATTAATTGTTAAAGTTGAAATTGGCTATTACGTACAATATCGTATGAGTATGTGTATATAAATAAACAAGCAAATATCACACTTGACTAATTCCCTGAATGAGTACTCATCCGATTCAATTCAGAATCTATAAATGGTGGGGTATAAGTTACAAGGCAGACACAAAGTAGAAACATAGATTAATGTTGTGGTCTAAAAAGATTTGAAATAGTCTTAGAATTCCTTCCATTGGTCAAAATTGGATCAGTATATTCAACACCCCAAGCTAGTCCATTGAAAGCTTCCTACACTTATTTCTTTAGGTTCCTAAAGTGTTTTTGCTCAACTTTCTTAAAATAATGCGATTTTTATTTCCAAGATTAAAAGATCAGTTGTCCGTTTTTTAAGCACACTTTGTGTTGCTCGACTATTAAAAGCTGTTTTGAAACCGAAATCAAAAATAAAATTGTCGAGAAAATGAGCCACCCAATTGGTAGACAAAGTTGATTTAAAATGATAAATTCCCATCAATTAGAAACAAAAAATAAAATAAAGGTTTTTCTTTGGTTGCATATATTTTGCATCAGCTCACCAAATTTCATTCAAATTGGTCGATTAGTTAAACATATTTTCTTAATATTTAAAATTAGTTTAGTGGGAACGAATTTACAACCGCTAACAAACTCAACAACATACCAGTTTCATGATTTTTCCCGAATTAAGGTGTAACTGCTGTTCAATAAAAATTTTAGGTGTCAAATCTGCTCCTTTCGGTGCTGAAACATGCCGAGCCTCAAACAAGCATTGACTCAAGGCAGAGATTTTGGTTTGAAGGCATAACAAGTCGCTTTGAGTCCTGTGTGAAAGCTAATTGAAGTCATTTTGAGTAAATATGTACCGTAAAGATGTTAGAATATTTTAATCTTTGTTTTGTTTTCTTCCACTTTTATTTCGCAATGCATTTTTAGGTATTTAAAATAAAACCATTATGTTAGATTTTATAATAATAAACTGCACTAAGCTTGAAATGTGTTTCGGAACATTGTCTACATGACTATAGAGACCAACAACAATGTTCCTTGTTAAAATCGTTGAAGCATAGTATCAACAGGCATTTATTTCGAGTTACTGGCTATTTTATATGAAATATTTTGTTTACTCTTTCATATTCGTACTTGTAATACATAAAATATTTTGTAGCACTGTTTTGATAATATATTCTAGCTTGCCAATAAACTATTTTAGCTACTGTGGCCCATTACGTATAAAAAGTTAGCAACCTTTTCTGTATAATTATGTAGACAACATTATTATACTGAATACTATATTTACACTGTATTATATATAATAATTATTACTCTTACATACCATAGATTATTTACTACTACTGATCGAAAATTGCAGCTTGTATGATTTGAGTGGAATTTGAGTTGATTTGAGTGGAGAGTGCAATCTGATCATTTTCCATTAGAGGCGATGTAGAGGAAAAGTTATGAGGTAGAGAGTTGTGGCAAGAATCAGTCAAGACTAAAAGGGGAAGAATATGTGTGGGATATCAAGGAGAAAGACAGATGTAAGGGAATGGTGGACTGGAAAGAAGCGAATGGAATGCCTGAAATGATAGGAGTGGTTAAAAGAAACGTAAAAGGACAGGGAAAGAAATAGAATGTATGATGAAAAATGAGAAATCGAAAAAAGAAGTGCTAGGGAAATGTTAAAAACAACAAGAAATGAGGAAAACTTATGGGAAGAAGAAGATGTTCGGCACAAGATTTAACCTTTTATATGTGTTTTGTGACTGCTACAGTAGAGGTCAAAATAGTACAAATTTCAATTGTGAAATTAATTATGATAAATTATAAATAATATATGTTTCAACCCTGACTAAATACAGCAAACGTTGTTCTAATATAATTTACTATTATATGAACTATTATTTTTTAAGGTACTGGTAATACAAGTACAGATGGAACATACAAACCATCATTCCTTACCGATCAAGAATTGAAACATCTGATTCTTGAAGCTGCCGACGGTTTCCTGTTCGTCGTCGGTTGCGATGCTGGTCGCGTAATCTACGTATCGGATTCAGTGACACCGGTATTAAATTATTCGCAAAGTGATTGGTATGGTTCATGTATTTACGACAATCTCCATCCGGATGATGTTGATAAAGTACGAGAGCAACTTTCCACTCAGGAGCCGCAAAATACTGGCAGGATTTTGGATCTCAAAACGGGTACCGTTAAAAAGGAGGGGCATCAATGTTAGTACATTTATTTAAGAATTAACGATTATAAGTGTTTTCCTAACAATTTGCATGATCTGTTTATAAATGATTATTATAATCTAGTACTTCACTACAGTTCAATTTAAAATTATTATTTTAATTTTTCCCGGGTTATATTCTGTTACCGTGCTTTACAGTAAACGTATTTGGAAATTTAGAATAATTTGTTTAAACAAAAATGAAAGAATAATTTTTTTAATAACTCTGTCCTTTTCTATTGTTGTTATTACAAAGCAATATGAATAATTACCTTAACGTACATTTACTACATTTCTTCCATTATTTTATATTTTATAAATCTGATAACTTTAACTGCATTATATAATTTTAGCATCGATGCGGTTATGTATGGGTTCGAGACGAGGTTTTATTTGCCGTATGAAAATCGGCAATATGCCACCGGAAAATATGGCTGTAGGACATTTAAATCGCCTGAAACAAAGAAACAGTTTAGGGCCAAGTCGAGATGGTCAGAACTACGCTGTTGTACATTGTACTGGTTATATCAAGAACTGGCCGCCGACAGGTAATAATTTTTAGATATTCATGAATATTTATTGAGTTCGCCAAAGTGCAATGAACGTCCTAAAATATGCTCCGCTTAGAAGCAAAAGTTGTCTCACGTGGGAATACATGACAAACATGATTTATTTTGCACCATGTTATTAAGTTTCAGATCAAGTTATAGACTCTAATTATTTACATACATAATACAATGTATGTAATACTTTAATTATGTACAATATAATACTGTAACGTATTTTATTCTCAAACTAATCCTACAACTGTTCAAAAATTATTGTCTCATTTGACATTTTTTGCAAATAAAACTTTATTATTTGACAACGCTGTTCAAAAAATGATTGTCTCACTTGGAAAAGAAGGGCTGAGGAAAATAGAACAACTTCCAGACACATTAAAATGCAATCGGGAAGCAATTAAAACTGCTCAATTTGTTATAGGATCTTTAAAAACTAAAAAAATTGTTTAAAATATCATTCAAGTTAATATATTGGATTCAAAACTGAGACAATAATTTTTTAACAAATATTTTCACCAAAACGAACAATGATTTTTGAACAGTGGTAGTGTAATTTTACTAACTGTACAAGTATGTACTAAACTTTACTTTTATCTTCAGCTTGTTACGTACTTGTATTTTTTCAGTTTATGCATAAGTGGCATTAGTATATTTTTTATTTAAATACTGAGCTAGGTTTGTTAATTTCGAGCAGTTTTCTTACATAGAGCATTACTGCAGCTCGGTGGTTCTCAAACCTTTTTTGTTTGGCGGCACACTGAAATTATTAAACAAAAGTTACGACACCCTTAGTATTATTATTTATTTTTGCTTTTTTACAGTTAGTAAATATATCAAAGGTGAGAAGTATTTGAAGGGATAAAAGTTTTAAAGTAACTTTATTTCCAAACAACACAAACATATTTGGTGGTGAAAGATATATTCTCATCTCATTTTCAAGGGCCTTAGCCTTTCTCTATTCTTTGTTTTAATATTTACAAGTGTAGTGAATCCTATTTCCCAGAGATACGATGTGGAAAACTGCAATAAAATATTAAGTGCTTTGAACGCTATATTGGTATATTCCTTCATATTAGTTATCCAATATGAATTCACTCATTTCTCAATGTTTCAATCTTAACGTTTTATCGTTACGTATATCAGTTAATTCTTCGGCGTATATCAATTAAATTAATTCAAGACAACTCACTTATTTCTGATGTTGACTCTACAAAGGGATTTCGAGTCCCGTTCTTCCACATTTCTATTTTATCTTTAAAAGCTTTAATTTTATCTGCAGATGTTAAAATATATTTCCATTTCTTCCTTGCATGATGGACTTTAACTTCTTCAAATGATAAAATATGTCTATTAAGCTAGTTTGGAACACCAAGAATCAATTAATTAATTAATATCTTTATTGCAAGCAAATACCTTACAAAGGCTATCGACAGAGGTCTTTCTGCTTTGTATTAAAAAGAACATAATATTAAAATTTAATAAATAACACGAGAATGTTTTCATACTAAAAGAAACAAAAAATAACAAAAAATATGATTTTTGAGTGATTTAGTTCATTTTAGATTAATTGTTTAATTTCTCCCTTCCTTATCCGATATCAGACCGCTGTGGATGACTAGAATTACTTAATATTTCCTCCAGCGTTATGGATGGAACGCTCTTCCTAGGTCTTCTGCCTACATTTCGCCTCCATAACAAGTGCTCCCGACCTTTGAATGGATCTTTTTTTTGTAAATTTCTCTATAAGGTCTTGTATTCTTGAATAAATAAGAGTAATTTTTGTTCTTTGGTAGAGTACAGGATTAGCTGGATTTACAATGGATTATCAGGATGTCTTATTCTTGTTACTGTTCTTAAACAATATTCATTTTCTAATACTATACAAACTTTTGGTTTGTTTTCATGTTGAAAAAATATTAATATTTCTTCTTTAAGTTCACAAACACGATTTAATACCCGACCTCTCGGAAGCTATCTGATTTTGGTAGGAAGAAGTTGGTTATTGTGGTGAGATTGCATTTCTTTACATAGTTTTGCAAATATACGCTATATGCGGTTTTAGTGGTCTCGCTTTGATATAATTAACCATGTCAATGAATTTTTCTAATACTTACTTAATACTCCTTTTAGTATCTTTGCTACCAATGATTCACGATGAATGAAGCTTTGAGTTTTTACAATGTTTTCATTTTCATTTTCGATATAGTTGACTAAATCATTTCGATACGATTATTTCATTTATAACTGATTTTTCAATATCAACTGATAGATCACAACTCATACTGTCATTTGACAAAGGATTTTTTTAAATTTCTTCCTGTGCTTCAGCACCAATTGTATATTTATTTATAAAACTTTCACTTTGGTTTTCTTGTAATCTTATCAGATCTTTGAAGGATTGAAGAGGTTTTTTAGAACAAGTTATCATGTTTTGTGAAGAAATTTCGGCAATAGTGTAGTGGGCACCATAGCTTCATTTGATAAACTAAACTACACATAATAAATTTAGGTCTGGGAATTAATTTAATACTACGCCAAGTAACTACCATTTATAGGTAACTCTTAGATATAAACGGGGTTTTACATTGTTTTTTAATACAATATTTTTACTAGAACTTATTGTTTCTGTTTCTGGTGTTTCAAATCTTCACTAATCAATTTTTTATGGTTTACTAGCGCTAATTGATTTGTTAGCTTCGCTACAAGTAGCAACTTCTTGATCATTAGAAACTTTACATTTTCTTTTTTTGATGAAAAATTTATTTACGATATTGATCTACATAATTAACTTCTACATTATTTTTTTTAATGACAAATTTATTTACGATATTGAACGACATAATTAATTTCAATATTTTATTAGAAAATTCAAGTTCAAGTTAGTAAGTTACTTTTTCCTGCTGTAAAGAAGAAAAATACTTGATGCTTTTTCGTTATTGTCGGAACATCCAACAATAATAAAAACAACTACTAACTGCAATCAACTTGTTTATTATTGCACTTCTACTCGTTGCACGGAACGAAGAACAGATGACTAATAACTAGTCCGTTTCTTCTAGTAGCTATGTCTCGCCACTTACCGAGTCACTTCGACAAGTGGCGACGTAGCAAGGTTAGTAGAAAGACACATTGCGCCGTAACTTATAAAAGAAAAGACTAGTAGAAAAGACAAAAACCTTAGCGACGTAGAGCTACCCCAAGATGTAAGATTGATAATTGAAATAATAAACCATAATACAATAATACTTTAATTTTTAATTTAATTTAATTATTTAAAAATTTCGCGGCATTTACTTGCGGCAGTTACTTGCGGGACCCACTTTGAGAACCACTGCTGTACCTAATGATTTGTAGAAACCTATTATAGATTACAATGAAATTTCTATTTGTTAGTAAAAAAAGTAGCAGAAATTGATAATTTTTAGATTTGAATCTAAAAATTATCCACTACAGAATTTTGTTATTGTAATTAAGATAAATTCTTAAAACGTTATAAAAGAATGATGAAGTATTCTATAAAAAAAATACATAGCTTTGATGATGATCTACAATGAACTTTTCTCCAAAATTTTCGAGGAAATCAAACTAACAAGCCGCAAAAAGAAAGTTAAAATAATTTTTTTAAGTTTAATATGGCGTCTGGATTTTTATTCGGGCGTGTGAGACTTCAAAACGGCCGTAAAGAAGAAATTGACAAAAAACGATAAATTTCTATTCGAATCTAATTAAACGTTCCTGGCAATTTGAAATTTTTAAATATTTATGAAAACTCAAATGATTTTGTCTTATAAGGTGTTGCTGTGCTTTTGTTTTTATTACATATTTAAAAATATTTTACATATAGTAAAATAATTTATTACATATTTAAAAATATCTTATATATCGTAAGATAATAAATAAGCACTTATATAATTTATTATGGGACAATATCGTATATATTTTGCTAAGTGTAGAAACATATCAGATATGTTCACAGGTGTACAAATGGAAAGACAATCGGAAGAAGACCTCCATAATTCGCATTGTTGTCTTGTGGCCATTGGCCGTCTACAGCTGACTTCTACTCCGAACAACAACGACTTGTCAGGTTCGAATAGTAATGCTGAATTCGTATCTCGGCATTCTGTTGATGGGAAATTTACATTTGTCGACCAACGGGTAATCGGTCTGTTAGGATATTCGCCAGCGGAACTATTAACCAAAAGCTGTTTCGAATTTTTTCATCCAGAGGATCAAACACATATGAAAGATAGTTTCGATCAAGGTAACTGGTTGGCAAACATAACATATTTTATGCTGCAATATTAAGAAATTTCATTATTTACCTGCTAAATTTGGATTTCTTGCCTAATAATAATATTTAAGATGTATAAATTATTACAGCTAAAAGTACAAAGAGAGGAAACTTGTAGGTTATTCGGAAGATTCTAGTGGATGACGAGTAAATATAATGAAGCAAACTACAGCATTCTTTGTTGGTCCAGAAATCAGTTTGGTTTTCTTTATTGGTCCATAGAGAAAATCCGTTCATGTTTTCTGTTTTCGATGAACCTCTATGATTACCGATCTTATTCTTTTCTTCATTATACAGTTTTATTGCAATTATTTTGAATTGTATCATAGATTCAGAACCAGCATTATTCTCGACATCATCATCATCATCTCCCGTTATCTATATAATTTTTGATCATTATTGTTTCCCGCTTACTATTTATCTAATAGTAGTCTAAAGTTATTTATATATTTTGGAGCAAGACAACCGTAGATTTGGTTTTCTATATTATGATTACGAAAAATTGTTTTATTTTTATTTTCAACAAACGTTTAACTCTAAGACGAGTAACGTAGAGTTTACATTGAAGATTCAACCAAAAGCCGTGATTTCCACACATAACTGAAAATTACTCAAAAATCATGTAATATTTTAACACTTGCCGTACGGATGGATGTCTTTAGCTTAAAAGAATTATAACTTTAAAGCAATTCAAAATAACATTACTTGAATTAACAGTTTAGCAATAACAATTTGCGAGAATTTTCACATATTGCGAGAATTTACGAGCCATAAAGAATTTTAGTTTTACAATATTCACGTTTTCTAATTTCAAATTTTATATTGGAAATCTTTAAGCATACATAATAACGGTTCGCGATTAATTGTTTCTGAAAGCAATTAAAACAATGAATTTTTTTTAATTAATTAAAAAGGGATGACGTTATTTGAATACTACGTTACAACTCTTTCTCATATCTAAGTATATTGAGAATAGTTTGCCCAATAGAGACGACAGAGAATTAAAGACGTAAATCATGAATCAATGGACTAACAGAACCAACAAGTGACTAGTGTTATATTCACTTCCATACTACAAATGAATCTGTGAAAACTGAATCTATTTTATTTTCTTAAGTGAGAGACCTGTTGTGTTGATTAATTTTTAAAAGAAAATTTGATTCTACTAATCTATATATAAATCTAGTGTTGGTGCGTCAACATTTTTCGGACAAACCATTAGACCTACAACGACTATATTCAGACAATATATTCGTCATAACACGGGAATCGTTTTTAAACAGTGGAATGCGGGAACACGGGATTTTTTTCGCAAAACGAAGTTCGCGGGATTAGCTATAATTTTTACTCTAAAAGCTTTTCTTCTTGATGTATCTATCTTCTGTAGATGTTGACGATCACATCAACCCAAATGGGTTTATTGCGAATTCACATACATCATCTTGAGTTGTATAATCAACACGATATACATACATATATCATTTCGTACTATGTTAGCAAAATACGCGAGTTTTCTTGCTTAGTGGGTTTTAAAGACCTCTTTGCCTTTCTGTCTATATTGAATTATGGTGTCATTTGTAACATGGATTGTCTACGCATCCCTCTGTAATCTTCGAGCTTTTGAAGTGTTTGCATTCAGCATCAGTGTGACTTTATACTTCGCGACCGTATAAGAGCGACATCTAAGGACATGTGCTCTATGTTCTTGTCAATATATATTCATGATTTCAGATATTTCCCATGATTCATGATTTCTGAATGCTCCTATAAACATTTCACTTCAAATAACTTTGCAGGAAAAAGTTTGGACAAGTCAGATCTTGTTGGCTACAATCATTTAGAAATAATTTTTTTCTACCAAAAAATCGTTTACCACTTCCATGGTAGACAGGGCTATATGGCAAGTGGAGTTGTACTACTGTAAGTCTATTGTCATCAGCCCTCATTCTTTGCAGTAACGATGTTGGATAATGTTTTGGTAGAAGGTGGCATGCATAGTTGTTTCAAAAGACAAGGGTCCAACAATTATTTGTCGCATTGAAACTGTCCGCTATGAACTTATTTTTGGTAGGTCTAATAGAGATTCATTGATTACGTGCAGCATTA
>WYDF02107189.1:0-23694 GCA_009867245.2 Adranes taylori
TATATATATAAACAAAATATGAGTAAATAATAAAACACTTAAATTATAGAGGTTATTATCCTCCATAAATAACAGTACTTTATAATTCATTGAAGTACATTTCAAGAACAATTCATAGCAACAGTAAAGCAACAAGTCGAAAAAGACTTTGGACAAAAAAACTGGAGCCTAGATTCCGCTTACTTGTTACATTATTATATTTTTGTACGTACGAGCACACAAATTGCTGACTTAATTAAAACTTGATAATATATTGTGGCTACGAAATAACAATGAAATATTCATAATAAAGATAACAGAAATGATATTGTATGTTGTAAAACGAATACACAGTTCTATCGTTATAAATAAAATCTGTAATGCAAATTTTACAATATTTCGACGCTAATTTGCACGCGAAGTTTGTTAGAACTTAAAATATGTACATTGATCTTTCGTACACCATACATCTATGTATAGTAATGCTCCGCTAATCCCGAAGAATTAAAACGAAGGTAATCTCGAATTAGTGAAACATTCTGACTACCGAAACGTTTTTATACAGCAAATATGTATTGTAGGAATTTATAATAATTACAATTTACTGTTTATAATTCAAACTCAAATAACATATGGAAAATATTAGAACAAACAAATACGTATAATTCGAAGTAATTAACTAGTGATGGGAATAATTCTTGTTCCACAGTCGGAACGCGACGAACCGGTTCGTTCCATAGAATGATAAAGTACAATTCTCGGATACCTTACAATGCCAAGCAAAAAAATTTACTGCTATAAGAGCACTAAATATACAAATGTTCACAATTCATTTTAAAATGTATGCAAGAACCTGTAATATTAGAAAAAAATACCTAAAAGAAAAAGAAATACCACGAAAGAAACTGTAAATTAATTGCTTAATTTAAACGACGACTTGTATAAGTTGCCTCCGTATAAATCAAAAACATTTACATTCATCACCGTTCAATTAAACAACGCAGGACAATCATTACTATCCGTGCAATCGTTTGATCATTTATGTACCTCGTTCTGTCAGACAACCGTACGGTATTTATTAGAAACAAAATCATTACCGCTTTGCACCTGACGCAGTATGCAGGTCAGTGCGATCTGATAAACCGGTGCGGTATGCCGGGGGTCGGTGTGCTAAATCCTATCCGCTTATCATGTAGAACTTGTATGTTGTTCATGCATACACATCCCTCTCGACCGATGCGTATCCCTCTCGACCTTTGGTTGCACTGCTGTGTGCAAATGCGTGCCTGCTACATTGTATGTGTACCTAATTGAATATTCTCTTGCAGCTTACAAGAAGGAAAAAAACTATGCTAGTGCAAAGTAGAAAAGCTTTTTCCATTTATTATTAAGTTAGTTTTCAATGAACTATTCGAAAACTATCGAAAAAGATATGGCGGAAGAAAATAAGTTTATAAAAAATTATTCATAGACTCGATGTATTTATAAATTTCAAATAGGAACAAGTTCTTTTCAAACGATATCGGAGTACAATGCGTTCCAAAAATGTACCCTGATAAAAAAACGTTCTTTAGGGAATGACACAACACTAGTTATAACAAATGATACATAAAATGTAAAGAACATAGTATATAAAATCAATAATTTTTCTGATGTGGAAATTGTGAAAAATTCGTAATATGGACAGATAATTCAATTCAGATGCATGTTTTCCAAGTAGGAACATTTCGCAACATCCATTAATTACAATTTTCTTATGATCATCAATCTTTGACTCACGTCTTTAATTAAGTTAAGGTAAACGGACCAGATTTCATAGTCCCGATTAGAGTCTGACTCATCATAGCCCATATAAAATATATTTTGTGTCAAAATTTCTAGATAGTGTCAAGAACTAGCTACCGAGAATGTAGCTAAGTTTCATTTAAATTCATGTATTTTAGAATGTTGAAAATGTCGCTTTCTTCCAACGATAAAATATAGGCGAAGGAACTTTCACGGTGTTACATTTAAATTAGTCGGTTGGTACTTTGTTCAATCAGTTGGATCAAGGATGTCAACCTTTTTATACCTACCACCCACACTTGTATCTCTGTTGGTAGTTAAATTTTCTAACCGCCCTTTAATCATGTATGGTGAACCATGAACGAATTTATAGCATAGAGAAGTATTTGGAGTGTCAAAAAATGTGGTTTCAAAACTAAACAAAAAAGAAATCTTGCAGTACCAAAGGATTCATATAAGAGAAGTTTTTGAGGAGTTTTTGAGAAGTTTTTGAGAATGCGGTTTTAAAACTGCACATAAAGATTATCTTGTACGACAATTTCAAACTCATATACGCCTTTCGAATGTACGGAATTGGGTTCACAAGTGCGGATGAAGGATATCTTGTAGCACACATTTGAACTCATACAGGAGAAAAGCCATTCGAGTGTACGGAATGTGGTTTAAAAACTGCACACAAAAAAGATCTTGTGCATCACAAACGAACTCGTACAAGAGAAGTTTTTGAGTGTGCGAAATGCGGTTTTAAAACTAAACATAAAGATTATATTGTAAGACAATTTCGAACTCATATAAGAGAGAAGTCTTTCAGGTGTACGGAATGTGGCTTCACAAGTCACAAGTGCGGATAAAAGGTATCTCATTGCACACAATCGAATCATGTAGGAAAGAAGCCACTGGAATGTACAGAATGTGGTTTAATAACTGCAAAAGAAAATCTTACAAGACTGAAACAAACTTTTATAGCAGAGAAACTTTTCGTGTGTACGGAATGTGTAGACAAAGAGCTTCAACAGTAGACAAAGAGCTAAATGGTTGGTTCACAAACAAATTTACATTAAAGAGAAACCTTTACAACAATACTCTGTAATTTTACAAAAACAACAGGAAACTGAGCATGATTAATCGTAATAACTTAAATCTGTTCTGCTGTTATAGTATATTTTCTGAAATTTAAGTGTCACGGGAATTTTATGAAAACCTAATGAAAATATTTCTAAATAATGCTAGGAAATATTTTAAAGAGTGAATGAAACTAAAAAAGAGGAAAGTGCTACAGTATTGGACAAAACCCCTGCCGCCCACCATGAAAGCTGGAATCCCCACTAGTGGGCATTAGGGACCAGGTTGACTACCACTGGGTTAGATGAGGGCTTAGGCAAATGAACGTAGGTACGATTTTCCCATTACGTCTCCCTTGCATGACTCAAAGACGTGATTAATGAAAGTACTTTGCCAGTTATATAAAGTATTCATTTTCTGAAAGGCCACACTTCTTCGAATCAGACCATTTGACAAATAAATTTGACGTAGTGTTTCATAAATTTTCATTTTTCGTATAGATACTCAACGGGAAAACACAATTTTTAGATGTTGCCGAATTTTTATTTGCCAGTACCCAGCACTTTTTGAAAGAAGGTAATCACCTTCTTTAAAAGTTTTATCTGGCAATAATTTCTGGAATAATGCAAATTCGTCTGCGTTGTAAATGTTATTCGACTCCAATTGCATCTCCAAAAGTTTGTTCGATAATTTTCTAAGAAAGAGTTTGGCAACATTTAAATCATTAGATAATTTTTTCCCACTAATTTTGAGATAACAATCAACATGTCTTCTCCGAAATTTATCTTCATGCCTCTTCATTTCACATCCGGCACCGACAATATTTTGCGTAATTGTACGGCTCTATCTCTCAAATAATGAGACTTCCACATTGTTCCAGAAAGGCTGCTTTATCCTTGTCTTGAACTTTATCCTTCTCCCACAGTATTTTTTAAAGTCCCGGTGCCGAAAAGCAGATTTTATATAAATTTCAATAAAATACGGAACCATTCAACAATTGATTTGAGGACATTTTATTTTGTGTTGAACACCAATTGTCTGATGGCATGTGTTTATATGACTACTTTTTGTAAATTTTCTACTTTTTGTAAATTTTCTCCGACAATAATACCTAAACTGTTTACTCTTCGGAATTTGTTTGGCCTGTCTCCAAGAAAGTAACGCAAGTAATTTTATATTCACTTTTTGACCTTCTATAATCCGGGGAAATTTTTATCAGTGTCAAAATTCCCTGAAGCATGGTTATCTACCGTGATAATCATATTAATCGTTTATTTTAAATTGCATTTACTTCTTTAATTACCTCCACAGAACAAACACTATTATTCAGATTTCAAGTAGTATGAATGTTTGCCAATATACAAGCAGACGTTTTCAACACGCCAACATTAAATTTCTAACAAAAACAAAAATCTTTCGTTTTATTGGAATGCTATTTTCTATTGACTTCAGTTCTCCATTCATATTCTCCTCGTTGATTAAGAAAAGAAGACCATATTTAAATATTTAAACAACATAAAAGAAGAATTCTAAAAGAAGACAAAAAAACCAAAATAAAAAAACCACGTTGTTTCCACTATATCTCTTAGAAAGAATACGGAATCTTTCCCTTTATTTCATCTCATTAATACCCTTCCATCCTCAATAATTCTTTTCATTATCACTATACCATTTATTCCTTCTTTCAAACACATTCTTACAATATACTCCAAACACCTTATTTCATCACTCCATTTGATTCTCGTACATGCATTCACCCAATGCTCATACCTTTCCTCATCTCTTCCACAAATCCTACCTCATCCATCCAATACCTGTTTTCCCTTTCCTCACTTCCATAACTAAATCGCGCAATTATTCTCTACTATCATATACTCTGGCATAACTTCCCCATTCATTATACTGAAATATATCCTATTATATCATTCAATCCTTAATTTTTCCCATTCCTCAACTTCATTCACAGCTTCAATCACGTCACAGATTTTCACATTTACTCATCACCGTACAAAAAATACATATGAAGCACTTGTCAAAACAAACACATCCTAATTGTTAAAAATACCCTGCTTTCTAATTATTGTAAATGCTGAACAGTATGTTTTTGATTTTAAGTATCATTTGCTCATTTCAATATATTACTTGAAAAAGAGAAATTTTAAGATGCTGTATGAGATGTGCATATTCTACTTTTACACAATTGAAATATCACAACTTAGAGACCGTTAGAATATTGTTATTGAAAGTAATCATAATTAAAGTGTAAACAATGAACGCAGACCTACTAAACATATGAGTTACGGAATTATTTTACTCGTTATAAATCTACGACATAAACTACTTAATTGTTTATTTTAATTGTTTTTATACTTAGCACAATCAGTTAAATCAAGAAAAACTGTTGACCACCGTAGTATAATTATTGTCACACACTCACTGTAGTGCGGTCATGGTGACCGCAAAAGTTTGCATTCAAAATAAAATAAAAATATATTTATTTCTCTTTTCTTTAATTTTAACAGATTAAATAGTACTTTGGTAATAAGGAAAAAATATAAGTACACTTTAAAAACTATTCTCGTTTTATTACTGATCAAAACGTACATTTTTATACTTATTATTAGTGTGTTTGTACTAAGGTATCGAAATGTTCTTTTTTTGTGACACAAATATCTTTGACAAAAAAATTAACTAAGCTTTTAAAGAATGATAATATACTTGTTTAATAAGAGAAAGAAATTGGCAAAAAAATTTGATGGTTGTAAAACTTGCAAGATCTAAACATTTTACAAATTATGTTTACAATTTTTACACAATTTTAAAGCACATTCCAGGCAAGTTGGTTTATGACATAATACACAGAAGTAAAACGACTTCCTTTTTTAATTTTCAAATCATTCCCTTACAGTCGTTTCGGGAATTTCCTCTGGAATAGCTAAAACTCTTCGTATAGTGGCGCGCATCTCCCTATTTAGTCCAAGATTTTTTGCTCTTTTATCAAGATGAGGCCTATCCTAAACCATCCATCCGAAAGTTGTTTTAAAAATCTGTTTTATCTATTTTAGAACAATCCTTATATGATTGATACAAACCTGAGGGCTAACACCACTTACATCAATAAGACGAAAAAAAAATAACCATATGCCATCTTTGTGTGCCGCGGCTTGTTGAAAGTTTGGCACACTTTTCATCAAGTGAGTAGACACCTCCTTTGGTTAAATTGTAGAAAGGCATTATTTCTGATTTGTCAGTGCTTTTGAATGGTGCATTGTTGATATACCATAACGGCTTTATTTATTTTTTGACATTAGCGTCATATTTTGGGCAAAACCATATAAAGTTGATTCAACAGCTCGATTTCTGTTTGGCAAAAAATGTTGGAGTATTTCTCTTTTATTTTTCTTTATTGTTCCTACATATGTCAAGTCTCTTTCCTTTAGTTTCTCCGCTAATTCTATTGACGTAAACCAGTTATCTATCGGCTGTTACGTTGCAATTTGTCTTTTGAATAGGTTTAGATAGTCTCATAACAGACTGCGTAGGTTTCGGTTACTTCTTCTCTTCATCTATAAGGCCAATGCCATCAGAATATTTTCCAAGTAAACGTAACCATTAAAAAACAATGACTTCTTGCATCAGCTAAGCACATTATATTTAGGCCATCTTTGGCATATACATTTTGTACTTTCATTTTCCTCTGAAAGAAACAAGCATCTCGTCAATACACATAGTTGTGCCCAGGGAATATAAATTTATAGAATTAGTAACAAATTTCTGATATCAGTGCTAACGGCTCTTCCTGATATCTCACGGCTCTATCATCGGGATTATCATAGCGCAAAGCAACAAACAACGTCGAAAATCTATTTTTGCTCATTACACAACGAAAAATTTCGCACCCAGTTCCATCGATGGCAAAGATTCTTTAATTTTTTTCATGATTAGAAAGTATAAAATAACAAGCCAAAAAAGGCATGTAGTTCGGTGATGTCTAAGTTGTGAACATCTGATCGTTGTTCACTTTTATATTGGAGTCTCAAACGCTGCAGTTTTATATTGGAACGCTGTAGCACAACTTGCAGTATATCTTCCCAAAACAATAGCTTCCAACAAGTAACTGGACCAGCTGTGTTGCCCAAATTTGCAAATGCGAAATTGCATAATAATATACGTTTTGGCGTTCTGGTTCGGAATAAAAAACTTTCTGATGACCATTTGTCTCGATTTTTGCCATAGAAATTTGTTAAGTTGCTTTTTGGTACCTTGCTGTTTTCTTCATTGTCACTCGGCATCTCCTCAATACATGAAGCTTCATCTTCACTGCCTGCTTCTGTCACCGAAATTGAATCATGAGCAGTTGAAATAATCTTTAGTTACACTTTCGTCGTCACTATTATCGTCATTTGTGTCATTAGACCACCTTTCCAAAGTCTGGATCACCGTCACAAACCCTTTTTTATGATGTAGGGTGATCACTTGTATTCAACAGTCACACGAAAGACAGTGTAGCGAAAACTAAAATCGTTACACTAATACCGTAGTCCGGTCACTGGGGCCGCGCTGAAATTTTAATCAAGTCTTGGAAAGAAGAATTGAACGGTTGTATATAAACTGACTACCGAGTCACTTGAAGGTATTGAGACGCACATCGCGCCATATTAGAGTGGGGACTATATTAAAGGTGGGTGTATTTTCGCAGGAACCTCTGTGACCGCAATACGGTGGTTAAGGGTTAATCCTGGGATTCAGTAGGCAACTTAAAACTGTCTGCTAATTACTATTTTGTTTTTGAGTATCCTGAACACACAATTGATCATCCAAGTGCCTCACTCGTTTGTCCTAGTTTGTTAATCATTTCAACTATTTCAGAATTGCTATTAAAAGCGTAGATCTTGTTTATCGTTCTGTTCTACGTCGAAGAAATGTCAGCGGAAGCAAAAACGCAGAATTGGAGTTAAAAGCGTACACTTGTTCATCTCAGTGGAAGAAAGGCCAGAAGAAGCATAATCGAAGAATTACCTCTAAAAGTGTAGACCCTAAAAGTGTATTTAACTTGTAATTCTCCCTGTAATAAAGTTGAATGGAAGCATAATCGCTTTGCCCGCCGTTTATATTCGGTCGCTAATTATTCTCTAATAAGAGTGCCGGATAGTAATCGGCGAACACTGATTCCCTCCAGTCTCTCCGATATTTCCTATTACTTCAGACATTTCTAAGCCGAAGCATTATCTATATTCGTTGTTAACAGCATCACCATTTCCGGAGTAGAAATCCATGTGTGAATGTAAGATATTTAACTTTAAAAACATGCTACACTCCAGGTGATCATATGAAAGTTTTTTTAGATGAAGTTGGTGGGCACTAGAACAAAGGAATTCCAACCGAGCTTCTCATCGTATCTGAGGATATTATTAGAAAGGCGATCTTGGAGCAGTTGCTGTATAGAAACCAACGAAACCCCATAATTCATTTTGACATACATGATCTTCATACAGCATTTAACACTTTTGTATGTCATTGTACATTTATAAAAGTGATTTAGCGATATAACCCAACATTTACCGTTATAGAGCGGTAAATGTTTTTGCAAATCTCTTCCGATGACAGTAGGAGAATGTTGTGACCAAATCATTCAAAATGTATATGGCATGTGGAGTGATAGTCCATGCAAAATCGATACACTCAAGTGTTCAAATAAATAATCTGAACACTTGAGAACCATAAAATATGGCTTATCCTAAAGGTATTACATGTTTCCCTGATTTCAAGTTTTCTTAAATGTTTGTAAATATACAAATGCATTACAATTTTTATTTGTTTCATTTCAATTTGATTTGAGGTATCTCTTGTTTTAGACTTAGCCTGAGCCTAGATCTAATACTAGAGTGAGCCCCCCCCCCCTGAAACAATTAACTAAAAGATTTAGTATCGAACAAAGATAAATATAATTGTAATAATATTTTAAAAGACATGATAATTCTTCTTAAAAATCTAAATGAACATGGAATAACTAACTTAGAAACAATGCATGGTAGTTGTGTTCCTTATTTTATGACATCCGAATGTAGTAGTAAGTCGATAATAAATCAAATATTCATATGAGTAACTTCATATTTTTATGCGAGAAATTGTTATTTTTTTATACATATATGCTTTATCAGCTATGATTCTCTTGGGTAAATATGTGCTTTGAGAGCAATATTCAGAGCAATAGACTATGTGCATGGAATAGTAAGTGCCATATTTCTTCCGGGAAATGTAAGTAGATAGACCACTTACTAGTAGTCAATGTTTTCGAAATATATATTCTAATGTCAAAATAACGGAATGTAAATTTACATTTTACACTCAAGTTTTCTTCAATTATTTTTATAATAAATCTTGATATACTCTATCAGTATTAAAATAAGAAATCTTTGGAAGACAAACCAATTATATATCGCTTACAGAAAAATTTTACGTGTGAAAATTAGCGCAGTTATGAAATATCTGCCCCGTTATGCAATACAATTCAAAAAAGTTTATAGTGAACATGAAAAAGTGACGGAATTTGTACAGGCAGAAAATGAATGAGAAAATCCGTGGAAACAGAAGGTTTAGAGTTTTTTACTTGATCACTTATTTAAGCTATGTTGTGCATGAAATTGTGACGAGAATTGCTCAGAGGTAAACGAAACAACTATAAATGTTAGGAGCGTATTATGACGAAAGATAAAACCTATATTGCTTATGTCACACCAAGTGGAAAAGTGGTTTCAGGCAAAAGACCCTGAAGAAAGGCGACAATAGCAGGTGTCTGAAGCTCTTCTGTTTTTCTTGTTTTCACAGCTTCGAGGGATGGACAGTACTATGAGTGGGCCAATGCTTCAAACTAAGGCGCTTGGGTCCCACAAGAACTTTAAAGACGGTGAGGAAAGATTCACTGCAAGCGATGGATGGCTGGATAGGTGGAAGAAGAAATATGACATAAGGCAGCTGAGCATTCGGCGGCAGCTGAGGCAGTTTTTCAGCCAGCGGAAAAACTGTCAGCTGGCTCATCTGAAGTTTCGGAATTTCAGTCTAAGATAGAAGAAATCGTTTTCAAATTTTCAACTCAGACGAAACTGGTCTTAATTTTCGATTGCTACCTTCAAAAACCTTAATAGCAAAATCCAAAAAAACTGCTCCTGGATTAAAAAAAAAGTAAAGGGAGAATCACAATTCTGGCTGCCTGCAATGCTTCGGGTTCTTTGAAACTAGAGCCTGTGTTCATTAGAAAACCTAAAAACTCAAGAGCTTTAAAAATATTAAAGTCAACTGTCTGCCAACACAACAATGTACTGAAACAAAGAAATGCACGGATGGATAGCACGATTTTTAGTGACTGATTTTTTAAAGCATTTGTTCCTGTCAGTAAAGCATTTTTGAAAAAGATAAGCTCCCCAGGAAAGCTATTTTATTATTGGACAATGCGCCATCTCACCCAGACGCCCAAGAACAGTGCAAGCCAAAGAAATATTGGACGAAGGATTGACTGTAAAAGAAGCCTTAAAGCAAGTCGCATTAAAAGATCTAACATACTGGATAGCTTCAGCGTGAGACGAAGTGAAAACTACCACCATTCAAAAGTCATGAAAAAATTTACTTGGCTTAGATGGACCCCCTAAAAAAGTATTTGAACAGATGAATGTGAGCGAATTAGTAAAACTAGCCAATGAGCTACTTGTTGAAAATCAAATCAAGAGCAAAGACATTCGTGATTGGTGCATAGAAGATTCCCAGATGAAGATTACCCAAGAGGAAATGATCGATATGGTTAACAGTGTTAAAGGCAGTGAAGAAGACGACGATACGGACGAAATAACTCCAAAAATATCAAATTACCATGGGCTGGAATTGATCGACGACGCTCTCGCTTACGTAGAGCAATAAGAAGAGTGTATACCACATACTCTATCTTCAGCGCTGGCGTAAAATTGCATCATCTAAGAGAGAGGCGAGGTTAGCTCAGAAAACAATTAGACCTTTTTAAGAAATAATTTCACGTTCCTACTTTGTTACAAATCTGTAATTATGTTTATTTCGTCTTTTCATACAAGAAACCAATTTTGTACTTTTTCACGAGTTTTTACTTAACCTCCGTATTATCCAAGTTTCTCCATATACGAGGTGATCTCGGTCACAATTATCTCGGATAATCGCGAGTCAACTGTACTTAATTTATGAGCGATATTGAACTTAATAGTTTCCTCAGCAAAAGGGTAACGTAAATAACAAATCAACATTTTCGTATGATGTTTTTTATGACTTTTGACGTGGAGCATTTCCACAAAAATCTGTCGATTAACTATTTCGGCTTTTGACCTCTCACCGCCGAATCTAAAAATCCGTACCTTCAAATCCATTAATTTTTAGGCACAAAAAGAATCGTAAAAACCTATTCTTAATATTTGGAGTAAGTTACCCTTCAAAACAACAAATTTTATTAAATATCTAGGGATTTATGAAAATTGAAAAAATTAATTCGATATACCGAGATTTCTTGATTATTTTAAACTAATGATATGAACGCGATTCTGAAAATCCAAATTTTGTTCTATAATTTTTGATCCATCCTAACGGTTTCAGTTTGAAATATTCCATAAAGATTTCATTATTAAACACACATATTTTCTCAGTTCATATTCTCGTAATATATCGAGTGGGCGTATAATTCGCTTTAAGATCGTCCAAACCCTTCATAATTTGCTCACGTTAATCAAGTATTTCATCGCGATCGTACCGAGACGAACGGGGCAATTTCCAGACGATCAACTTCATAACTACGTTTATAAATGTTTGCGAAGCGAGATTAAACTTCCAAATATTCATCGAAAAGAGTCCTACAGTCGTTTGCTTGCTTTCCGTTACCCCTACAGTCAGAATAGCTTGGTCCTTCGTTTGTGTTCAAACTAATGAACTGTTTGACAAATATTAATAATAATCATCTTTCGTTCTTTTCTTTCATTGCGCACAATTCATTTCAAATTTGTCGCATTATTTTTATTAGATGCTTATATTATAAATTCTAACAAAGGACAAATATTTGTTGTATTCTAATTATAAACCATATTTTACATTAAAGAGTATTTTAGAGAACAACATTTCCGACAAAGAACAATTCTTACGATTTGATATTTCTTGAAACAAATGACAAGAATTAAATTATTTAAAATATGTAGTCAGCTTTTGAAAGCTCAACGAACAAGAAAGATTTCATTCAAAATGGAACAAAAATCCACAAAAACCGACAATAAAATAGCCAAGAATCCAGTAAATATTAAAAATATAAAGATATGTAAGCAGTATTTACTTTTTCGCAGTAAGACGAATTTTTAAGTAAGTAGGTGTTAATTTTAAGTAGGTAAATGAGAAATTTTAATAATTGGTTGTCGGGGTATTCATAGCGTAATGGTTAAGTATCGGATTCGTAGTTCGATGCAATGAAACCTTACGCTTATATTTGGAATAAGAAAAGGTGCTGATAACAGCTATAATCCTATGCTAGAGACACGTGTCCACCTCGCCTCAATTTTTACATCTAATTATTAAAATACCATTTACATTACAATTTTCGAAATAAATACCTACTTAATTAAAAATATAATTTAAATGGCGTTTTATTTGGCTAAGAGTGTTAATTTTTTTATCAAAATAAGAGTAGCTGTGGCAAAGTATCCTTCCTAAAATCTTACTCTTTTTCATAAAGTTACAGACAATGTTGCTGCTTAATTGATGCCTAGCATTTAATTGGCTCATCAGATGTTGTTGATCTCTACAAAACTACATACCAGATTTACAGAACATTTAGGGTTTCCTTCTCTGTATAAAAACTGTTCCAAATCTGTTTTTAGTCTGTTGGTTGGTAAAAAATAATATAATAGCAGAAAGTTTACATCGTAGGAGTTTTTATGCATTTGTTAAAAAATTCCAAATCTTTTACGCATTGGGACAAGTTTGAATTGTTCGCAAATAAATAACAAGGAAGATTCAATTTTGATTGACCCCTTTCACAACCAAAACGTTACTAAGCCACCTTGGAAAAATATTATTTGAAAAATACGTTGCTAAATTTCTTAATTGGGTTGTCGGTATGACCTTTCGATCCTTACTTTTCTACAGCCTTCATCAATTTTATTATATCATTTATATTAGAAGTTTCGGATACCATTCATCCATATACCATCCAAGTCTTTCAAAATCTTTCCTCTCTCCTAGTTCCACACACCCATGCTTCCTCCCTCACTTCAATAATCTCCTTCATCGCATTTAAGTACACTCGTTTAACCACACTGTCATTGTCCACAATCATCACTTCCTCACATATCTCACCATCTTCTTGAACCCACCCACATCACACTTATACCTTTTTAGCTGCTGCTAGAATTTCATCTGGCGTTTATTTCTCTGCCCCAATTATTATTCTGTTCAAATACCCTAAATGCGCCCTTTCTATATCTTTTTTTCTCACTCACTGCCCATACTTCAGCAGCATACATCAAAATATTATTTACACAAACCTTCTCTGTTCCCATAACCATCTCATTCGCTATTTCGCAGTTTTAACTTTATCTGCCAAGATTCGATTTTGCTTTAGCTTCAAGATTCAATTTTGTTTGACCTTGTTCACTACTAATACATTGTCTAGGCATTTTGAAAAAATACCAAATATGTAGTTAAATTTCTTAACTGAGTTGCCAGTTTTTACAAGGTTAAATTCTAACGGTTAAATGTTCCATTGTAGGTAATCCTATTTTGTAAGTAATCCTTTCTTTAAGTAATCCCATTTTATCATTTCCAATTTGTTTTAATAAAGAAAATTTAATAAAATTCTCTAAATTGCTTATTCATTGTCGTGAATCATTATTTTTTCTCGATAAATTGTTTTCGGTATATTGTTTTTGGCGAATTGACCCCAATCCATCTATTTGATCTCAATTCCAACCCGACAAATTTTATACGGGGTATAAAATTTCCGACAAATTTTATACGACAATTTCCATATACGGGCTATTATTTCTATCAATAAGCTGTCCATTCTCCGCATAAGAGTCATTGTGGGAATCACATTTGTATCATAGGAGGGACGATGCCTTTGATTTCTATATTTTCCTTCGTTACCTATCGGTAACAACCTTATTAAAATCAAATTTCATTATATGTGTACACGTATTTAATAATCCATTTCAAAATTCAGCAAACTGCATATTTAAGACGCTTTACTCCATATATATCATTTAATTGATTTCTATATTTTAATGTCAAATTATTTGCATTTAAATAGAATAATATAAGTGTGATTAATATTTTAGATTAAGTTGCTCGTTTTACGTGCAAATTATTAGTTCTTGAAACCAATCTGGAATTGAAGATATGAGTTGTTTCTCTTCCGATAAAAGTTCCGTCGTGAAATTTCTTGATGTTGCCAGTCATTTCGAAACGAATACTTTAAACAATATATGAAGTGAAGTTTTACAGCACGTCATCAATTTATAAATAATTTACATCTACATAAATATTTCTCTTCTACAAAAATTACAATAATATTAAAATATGAACATGATATACATTTCCCTAATTAATCGGAATTAGAAACAACAATATTATTTGTCGATATGCCATGATATGAGAAACATAATGACAACCATATAGATTGTCAACCATAAGCATACTAACCAATTGTCCGACGTTGTCCGCATATTAACCAACTCCATCTGTACAGGAGTCTTATTCAAAATTACCCGACATTACACATTTTTCCCATTACATATTTATTTCAGTCCATTACACCCCTAAATCCAACCCTAAGGATATGTCAAGAAATAAGTGTATATTTCCAGATTACAAATCATATGTTCAGCAAGTCTCGTTGCAACTCCTACAGGCATTCCAAAGTTTTAGAATATACATATATACACACATTCAATAAATAAAAGGTAAAATAATTTGTAACTTTTCCAAAGCGGTTCCAAGTTTTGAAAAAACCCCAGGAGTACTCGTTAGCGCCAGAGATGCGTGGCATACTAAACCTAGTTTAGTGGATCGTGAACATCAAGAGTCCCAGTAAGGTTCAATAAAAAATGAAATCATCTGATAAATATTAGAACCCTGTCGTAATTACGCATCTGCCTAGAAGTTTTTTGCTCATTACTCTCATTACGAGAATAAACGCTCCTTTTCGCGAGATAACGAGATCATTAAACAGGAGGTAATTCCGCCATATTTTATTCAACAAATTTTTTTTTTAAAATCTCACCACTCAAATATTACACACATATTATCAAATGTCATTTAAAGCATACTTCCGGGGTCATTTCTGGACACAGGAGCCTTCAAAACGTGGTTCGTAATGAAAATTTCGAAACTGAAAATTAACGTGAATGCAATATGTATGTACATGTCCTATCGAAATATATGAAAAATAAAATTTTTTTTAAATACATTTTGCCTAACATTATTTAATCAAATTAGTGACTTTACCCTGGTCTCTTTAATTATTAAATCAAATACTAACAGTAATCTGTTCCAGATATTATATTCGCATATTCAATGTCATTAACGTACTACAATTGTGGAAGCGATCTGGATATCCGCGTTTGTTCAAGTATACGTTCAAATTTTTTCTTAACTATTAAATTCCTCATAGAATATATTTGGCTTCATTATCTCTTAATTCAATGTATTCTAAAAGAATTAATTCTATACATTCTAAGAAACAAGATTTCATAATAAAACACCGTTAAATAATATTTCAAATTTTTTCTCTTTAAAACATTAATGAAAAGAATAAAGATATAAGATAAACTATTTAAATCTTTCATTACAGTACAATTAAACTAAGTAATAGTTACTTGTGGCATAAACATACATTAAATTAGAAATGGTGTTAAATTAAAGTTCACTTCATACTTCAAGCAATAAATAAATAATTTTCCCAATTATTTTTTTATTTCATTATTACCACGTATAGTACAATTGTTGAGATTATTACTAGTTTCAACCCTTTCGGGCCATCTTCAGATATACAGACTTAATTCAAAGGGGTTCTATTGTTGGAGTGTTTTAGGTGACCATATGTCGGATGCAACAACACGGTAACGACTTGCCTCCGTTTATCTAGTCATTGATCCCGTCCCTTGTACTTTAACAACTAACACCACTAAGTCCAATTCTTAGTATCCACAATATGGTCACCTAAAACACCCAACATAGAACCCCTACGAATTAAGTCTGTATGTCTGAATATGGCCCGAATGGGTTAAAACTATAGTCACAATGTGTACTATACGTAATCATAACGAAGTAAAAAAAACACTTCCAATTGATCTCATCATGGATTACACAATCAATCTCTTTAAATAATTTTCTTCTTGAGATAGTTACTTGTTAATGAGTAAAATAATATAACAAAGTGTTACTACCTGTCGCCCGTTTTAACAAGAATAACTGTTCACAGTTGACACCGGTACGGAGTCTTGACAAAAATGTCCATTATTCCTATAACTTTTTTCCTATAACTTTTTAATCAATTGTCTGCACATAATAAAAATGACGCCTTTGGACTAAATTATAAATGAAATTATATTCTTTCGTTTCCTCATACTTCATTTGTTTTTCTTTAATTGGATATAATTCGCAAGAAACGAATTTACTCTACTACTTATTTCTAAACAGAAGAAGTACAATTGTTGTATATAATAAATATACTATAGAAAATTTGTAAATACATGTACGGTATAATACTAGAGTAACGTGCTCATCAAGCAGCTAATTGTCTCGTTTGGTTATAATAAAATGCGTAATAATAATCCACCGATGCTACCGTGAAAGTTCAGCCATAACACTTTTTTTCACATTCGCAATGAAATTGTATGCATGTATTCACTGCTGACAGCAGCTAGAGATTCATCAGTAGATCATAAATTAACTTGTATTTACTTTCATCCAACGCAGCTGTAAGAAGAAAGTCTTATAATTCAATGTTGAAAAAGGAAAAGGCCATTTGGTTATTCTGCATCAATTCAAGGAAGAATTTTGATTAGTAGCGAGTGTGATTTTAGGAGATGGTAAAAAATTACTACCATTTATTAATTATCTATATCGGTGTATAATCAAATAATTCAAAAATGTAATAACATTTTTATTACATTCCAGCCCACGCGGAGCTTGAATCAAACCCCGGCGAAACATTTTATATATCACTTTAAGCGGTATAATAAAATTGTTTTAAGTAGAGTTTATGATAGGAATGTTTTTTAATGTGCTCCGTGATCAAATTTTCAGTCAAAAAGTGGCCAACCAGCTTAAATAATTGTCCTGTCATGTACTATAGAAATCACATGTTGATCAATGGAATTAATGTTGATCATGTTACTTAATAACTATTATCGTGACGAATACTAAAGTCATGACATGGCCTACATTTGTTTAAACTAATCGGAATTTTTTTCTAATGTGAATCGCGATCAAATTTTCAATCGAAAAGTGGGCCACCAGCTTAAATAATTTGCCACCCCTGTTCTAGAAGATTCTTTCTTGATACGTATTGGATATGTTACCCAAGTCATACATTGTAACATGGAGATTTTTCCACATTCCCGTTAAGTTTGAGATTAGAAAGATCGAACATGCAATACTTCTAAAAGATACAAAAAATTCAGCAGACATATAGACATTGTGAAGTGTTGTTAACAGTAAACATGTTGTATGATAGTGGAAAACCCGACTAGTAGTAATTAACATTTAGAGAATCATTCAAGCTTCTATTTATGAAGTAAAATATAGTGTGAATATATTTTTTAAGCATCTTAATTAGTTCAGAATTACAGTATAGAAATAGATAAAGTTTCGACGGAACTAGATTATTTGACATTGACTAAATGTATTTTACCAGACGAGGGAAATAGCGAAATTTCTAGAATATGTTAATTACGTACAAATTAATAATGACAAAAAATATGCATATCGATAAATGGAAGAGGATCAGTATGTATTAAAACGATGCCCAGTTCTAGTAGAGGGATAGTAATTTTGGGCGTTCGCCAATCGTCGTCATGTCCAACTAAGTAGAGAAATAATAATCCGGAATAAAATAATATTAAATTAATAATTAAATAAAAAATGAGTCGTGTCTAATTAAAGTGTGATCATAAATTTATTAAGTATTTTATTATGCGCGGTACTTAGCATTAATATTTTTGGGAATAATAAATTAACTTGAGTATAATTTTGATAAATAAAGTAAAGTCGAGTGTAATTAGAAACAAGTTTGTTGATCAACGTAAAGGCAAAAGATATACAAATAAATAAATAAGAAAATGATGCGTTACTCAAAAATAATAAATAAGTAGTTTGTGTACAGCGGCAAAATCTGTAAGTACCTAGTATAACATTTCTTTGATGTCACTGAACAAATCATAAAGTTACTTGTATTCAAGTGTTGATTTTATTTTATTAATTGCAAGGCGTTGATTATTTTATTTTACGTATGGGAATGAATGAGCATGTCATTGTATTGTATGTAAAAAATGTTAACGGCCAATACAATTTAATTAAGTTTAATAACTGTTTCATTGCTGCTTTCTGAATTATTAAGTCTTATTACTATTGTTAAGGATTGACTCAGCCACGAAAGGCACAATTAAATCTAAACGGCACGTCCAACTTAGCGATGGTGTTTTACTCTAAATTAAGTGGGCTAACTATTACATACTAGTAATAGTTTCTAAAATAAAAATATGTTTAATAAGCGTCTTATTTACCTCACATGTATAAATAAATAAGAAATAAAAATATAATTAAATAAGAAATATTTTATTGTGACTATCATAATTTTATGAAAATATCATCAAATTTTGAAATATTTCATTGATATTACAAGCGTTGTTTTATGCATTTGGAGATGTGCCATAATGGATAAATAAGTATGTATATGCATATCCTATGGCGACTGCATTTCTTTCATGCATAAATTAATTTATGACATTTAGATGACTAAAATGTACAAAAGGACTAAAGTCTTGGTAATATAAACAAAATTTATTATACGAAACTTATTACTACATGCAAATTACAAGTGTTCCGATCTTTTTACATCCACTGCTTGAATTTCAGTAAGATATTAACATAAGCAAATAGTCAAATAAAATTGTAATAAATTTGTTCCATAGAGCATTATAACTGCGAATAGTTTTACTTCTTTTGTTTACTTCTTTCTCACGCCTCATAGATATTATATTATCTATTTTCATTTGTTTCTCAAGATCTTTCAACTACGGAGGTGATCTAAGATTTATAATGTTATTGGTCGCAATTCTATTACATTTTCAAGTATTAAGAATAAGAACTTTTCTAAGAGCTCCGCGGCAGTTCGGAGACAATAGTGTACCTTAAAATTGAATGATATGGAGAAACAAAATTATAAATCAAAGACAACAAAAAATTAGATTTACGAGTTTCTTCTTGCGAATCTTTAGCTTATATTATCAGTTAGTACATAAGAAAATGCTCGGCAATGCCTCATTTATGAGATGCACTACTAAGCAAGAAGTCCAGCTTGTAGGTAGATGAAGTTGATGCCAAGACTCTTATGCTATAGTCACAGTAACAGCGACATCGGACGATTTGCCTCATGTCCGATGTCAGTCGTATTAGTCCGATCATTTTAAACACGATTAGAAATAAACAAAAGGTCTCAGTACCACCGACTACATGAGATGATGTCACTGATACTGATGAAAAAGTCTGACGACCGATGTCGGTGCTACTGTGAGGGTAGCCTAATTTGTTGGAGAAAATATATATGCCAGAGTCGAGAAATTTCCCACATAGCGGTGCTATTATAAACGCTACTGTGGTACTGAGTAAGCGAATGACATTATGATCATAACCCAAGATAAATTAAATTTTATTGTAAGACCCTTTTCTACTATAAAATACACTCATTTTTCAGCACTTAATGTGGTTGAAAACTAGATAATTAACAAGAGCCTCTAAATTATTCCAGAAAACAACGATTGTTCCTTTCATCAGAACATTAATTTACATAGAATGTTTCCTATAACATTGCGATTAATTTCCTAACTCCATATTGGAGAGGAAGCCCAATGATGGATCACAATTTGCAGAATTAAAATATTTATTTTTAGCAATGTAAAGTGTTTTTCTTTCAAAACAAATACCTATGATATTACCTATGAAAAGCATATAATCGCAAGAACTACTGGATATAAGGAATTCATAATTACTTTTAATTAATATATTCCTTAATATATTAATTTTTTATTATCCTATATGATATTACTTTCAAAGCAAATAATACAAATCCAAGAGGAAAAAAAAAGAATATAAAAATAGTAAATTTATGAAGATGAAACATAACTGCACAGTATGGAAGCATGAACGCTTTCTATAATTAATTTCAAAGCGCCTAGCAGGAAATCTTCCCCTTATCTACCATTTGTCGCTTTTAAGCCACCCCTTTCCGGCATTTTCTTGCAACTATTACTCTCTTTCCCATGTATACGTCTTTGTCTTCATTTTCTTTTCTTTAGCATTTAAAACAAGGCGTTTTAGTTTTTCTTTTCTCTGTTTTACTGTCGTTAATTTTAGAGAAGACAACAATTTTCAAGTTGACTGTGTCGAATTTAATTTTGAATTTTCTTTTCTTGGGCGGTGTTTAATTAGTATTTCTAACTTTACTTTTGCATACTGAATAACCACTGTATTTTTGTCAAATTATTTGGAAACGTCTCATGCGTGTATTGTTATTCAAATAATATATATTTCCAGAACACCAAGCTCTTTTTTGAGAAGATCTAACAATGTATACAAAATGTGTGCTGAAAATACTACAAATAGTAGCCAAGCGTGAGCTCATCTAAAATTACTATGATTTAGTGAAGTCGTGCCCAGATTATTTCGTCATATTCCATATAAAAAGAAAGAGCAGAGTCAAACAAATCAAACAAGTCAAAGAAAGTGGCGTTGGGGAGTATTATTAATGCACTTCTTCATTTTCGTATGAGCTCGTCTCTTCACTCAGGTTGATGATGATTCTGGACAAAACTTCTTGGAATGTTTAATGCACTACATCTATTCGATGAAATTAATCCTAGAGAGTACTCATTGAAATTATTCAGGGAAGTCGTACTCGACAGAATAATTCGTCAGAATCCTTATTTTTTTAATACTTTGGAAGTCTTTGATTACTTTTATACTCTTTCAGTACTTTCATTACTAATCATAAGTCTTGGCTGGAGAGAATTAAGCATAATCGTAAAGAATGAGGAAGTTCTGAGGTTCTTCCTAAGGCATATAACCAATCAGCTTAACTTAGTTTATGCTGACATTACTTTGATGTCTATTTGATTTCGCTTAACTCTGAAGCTTAACTCTGAACTCTGAACTCGTTTATGCTGAAGGGAATTGAGTAGGTGCTGGATCAGTTTTGACGAAACAAAATTCTATATAAAGCACTACTCCATCCTTATCAATTTGCCTACCAAAAGGTAAGTCAGCCAATACGGCCTTAGATACCCTAGTGGATAAAATAGAGAAATCGGTTGAGGCAAAACAAAAAGCACTCTTGCGTTTCTTGATACAGAGGGGGCTTTGGATAACTCCTGCTATGAAACCATAGAGACAGCAGCACGCAATATGGGTTTTCCAGAACCGGCAATTGCGTGGTCCAACACAATACTACAAAACCGGAAGGTAGGTGCACGCGACTCAAGAGACTATAAGAATAATAGCGAGAGACTATAAGAATAATAGCGACCAGGGGGTGCCCCAAAGATGTGTTCTGCCACCCCTGCTCTGGTCCATTGTAGTCGATGACGTAATACACACCTCAACACAAAGACTGATGCAAGGGTGTGCGGATGACCTAGTGCTGATAGAACAAGGCCAACATGACACGACGGTGGCTACCAGAATGCAAAGTGTCCTACCATAACAAAGTAGTGTAGAGGAAATGGGTTAAGCATTAATCCCAACAAAGTAACAACAACGTAACTGTTGTGCCATTCACGAGGAAGAGGAAACTAAATCTAGGGTCCTTGATTCTGAGTGGTACAGAGGTCTCGATAGCTTGTGAGGTTAAGTACTTGGGTCTAGGCTTGAACCACTGACATCCTGCAAAAAGCTTATCGGTATAACATGGGGTCTACAACCAAAAAGGACATATTGTGCCATACACCAATTGTAAAACTCATTATATTGTACGGAGCTCTAGTATGGTGGCCTAAAGTAGAACAGAAAAAGGCTTAGAGCACACTACAAAAACTGCAAGTCTTAGCATAACTGGGGCAATGCCTACCTATCACACAGCTTCGTTGGAGGCACTCACAGGATTCCTTCCCATGCACCTACTAGTGAAGAGGGAGGCTATAAATCAGGCCACTGCTATCGCTAGGACAACAAGAATGAAACCTGGCAATCTTACAGGACATTTAATAATCATCAAAGGCCCGGAGGCGGCACCACCACCAATTGCAGGTGGGATGACATGCTACTAAACTTTAACTTTGTACAACCATTTGTAGTTATCATTCAGGTGTTGCAAGAGCTAAAGAGCCGCCAATTGCGCAAACGAAAGAGAGAGAAACCTATAGAGAAGGTTAGACAACACACCTAGTGACTGTTAAAAGCATATTGGTATGAAGATGCATTCACGCGTTGCCGCTTTATATCTTCCTTCTCTTTATCTAGTTTTCTATCACCCTCTGACACCATCGTTCAGTGGTACGAAGAGAACAGAAAGAAATAATACCGTATTTTGGTTTCGGCGTCACAGTACACATACTCTATCGTACAGGCTGAAATACAATATGCGCTAACATCAATATACCACTGATAATCAAGCAGCGCTGAAGGTATTACAGGCTAAAACCTGTGAGTCTAAGCTACTGTGGGACTCTAGACGCACCTGAAAAAACTGGTAAAACATAACCATTTACAGTCATGGTGGGTACCAGTACATCCAGGGATTGAAGCCAATGAAATAGCGGACAAGCTAGCCAGGCAATGGACAGAGTCATCCAATAGGTTTCGGACTGTCTTGTGGTCTAACTAAAGAACACAGGAAGCGTATATTAAGACAATGGGAATATAAAGCCAGAATCAAATACTGGAACAAAGTCCCAGATAAGGACCATTGAAAGGCCTGACATCTGAGGTAAACACGAAAATATTCAGTCTCAACAAGGAGGAACTCTCCAAATATACAGGCTGTATCACGGGACATTGTTCTCTAAATTACCATATGCATAAAAATAGTAAGGTTGAGAACATGTCGATTATGCAATGATAAGGCAAAAATGGCAAAACACATTTTATGTGAATATCAGATAGCATCGATCTGCAGACTTAGACAGTTCGGAAACATGACAGTAAATGCCGCGAACATCAGGGAACAACACCCGAAAACAGTCATAAAGTTTATGAATAAACTGAGACTGTTTTACACGACAAGAAGGGGCATGTGGCAAAAGATCTTTTAGGTCGACGTCGTTGGTGTGATGATCCCCTACAATAATAATAATTATTATTATGTCATGTCAAAAATATAACCTTTTTCTTCGTATTCTCTCCAAATTTCTTACGTCCAAAACATCAAAGAGCTAATATCGATCCTCCAGCCAGGAGGAAACATATCCAGGAGGAAACATATTGCTTAAGAATATATGCAGGCTTTTCAATGCATGTCTTCTGAAGGGAACAACACCTTCCCAATGGGATAATGCTATAATAATCATAATGCACAAAAAGGGACACATCGCAAAACTAGAAAACTATAGACCGATAAGCTTATTGTCACATGTCTACAAACTCTTTATGAAGATTATAGCT
>WYDF02107190.1:0-10476 GCA_009867245.2 Adranes taylori
ATGAGTGAGAAAAGATTGATTGCAAGGTTTAGGTGTGGGAATGAAGAAGGGGTAAATAAATTTTGGATGAATGAACATGAAAGAATGTGTAGAATATGTGGTATGGAACAGGAAATGTGGAGCCACTGGGTAAGAGAATGTGACGGGTAAGGGAATGTGAATTACTCTTGCGTTTAGCTAAGAGTAATTCATGCATATTCATCTTCGATAAAATTATACGCTCCATGGTGTAACGTAATTCTAAGGGAATTCAGAAGTCTTCTGAAATTGTTCTGGCGTTCTCCTAATACGATAAATAAAATCGAGCAGATTTTTGATGAAATTAAAGCTCGACAATGTTTATCAAAATATAAAAGGCGTATGAGTCATGGATCACGTCATCTACAGAAAAATTATTTCTAGTTTGTTGCTTGCAAGATCAGTTTTGATGCATGATGCATTGATAAAACAAGTTCAATCACTTTGGATTTTTTGTGAGCTTTTTGTTCATTTTTAGTTTTACATTCAAAAAGTTTTCTTCAAGTTTGGCATTTATAGCCATTTCATAGAATTGTTTAGTAAATAATTAGGTTACTAGGTTTCATTATGTTTCATTAGGTTTCACATCTCACTAGGTTAACGACTCTCGTGAGGCTTCCTCGCTGCATTTCGATATGCAGTACGCAACTCTTTGACTAAATTATGTTTCCTAGTTCCCACTGTAACAAGTATAATTTTCGTTTGCCGGGTCCACTAGTAACATATAATAACAATCTTTAATGGCATATTTCAACTTTTCATACATAACATTGTTCATTTAATATAAATAATAAACTTCCAAATATAAGTATTTAAATATCATTAAAAACCTAAGAACCAAATTCTTCACCAAAGCACAATGCACGAATTCTTCTCACTCTCCTCGAAGAAAGGAGAAGGAACTAGTTTTGTCAATTCTGCTATTTCTTGCCTTTGCTATTTTTCTCGATCTTCCTATCCGATCTCCATCCTTTTCCATTTTCCGACTTCTGCGTCAATTTCTTCTACCTCTCCATTCATACTGTTCCTATGCTTCCGTTTACTCAGTGTTCTCAGAACACTACATCCATACCACATATCATACAGGCTCACACCATAGTCTTATAGCCTAATTTCTCTCTTTATGTTCTTGTCAATACCAACCTCATCCATTCTAGTCCATAGCTTATTCCTTATCAATTTGTCGAACGCTGTCTTTAAATCTATAAATTAAATGTGTAACTTGTTTCCTCTGTTTATTTCTCTCGTGATGACTTATAAGAGTAACAACATCTATCCCCCTATTAAACGCCATCTGTGCCCATGGTAAAACAACCTTCTCATCAAAGTCACTTTCTATCTATTCACAACCTTTGTAAGCATTCTGTATAATCCGTTCATAACCGTCACACTCCTATAGGTATCCACATGATCGCCCTGTTTATCCACTGCAACGATTTTCCCCCTCTTCAATTTATCGGGAATTTCCATCTCACCTTTCCATATCTCATTCATTTCTCTCACTATATTCATTCCTTTAAGTAACTACTTGAAAAAGCTATTGTTCCCACAAAGGTCTTTTCAATAAGTCACTATCATTATTTCAAGTTTCATTAACTTTGTCCGCGTTTTTTTTCTTCTAACACTTCTTTTTTCTAATAAGCAATCTTAATTTCCACACAGTCTCTCTCGAGCTTTCCACTGTTTCAACACAACCTGCATCATCCAGGATTTCTTTCTTCTAATATGTCATCGTCTGGATTCAGCGAGAAGGGGAATTCTTTTTCCATCAAGTGTACCGGAACGTAGTTGAAGACTCATAGCAAAAAATAGTACGTTCCGGATCTATAATTTTGGAACCGTCTTACAAATGCTTTTGTATTTATGACAAACTTGTTAAGCACTAACGTCCAATGATTTCATAAAAATCTATAATAAAGGGGGAAGAAGGAAGGGACATTTAGCAGGCGGACGAATAACCGATCTACGCCGGGATTTGTTGAGATAAAAACAATTACGTCACTACTGAACTGCTTTCAAATATTCAAACATTGTCATATTATGTTTTCTGTATGGTCTTTTAAGAATTGCTACGACGCTCCGAATACGCTTTGCATTTAGATTGATTGGATAGAAGGTTGATGTTGTAAATCGATGTTCTATAACGAAAACAAGTAATAAAATTTTTAAAGTACTACCACCTCCACAACAAAATCTTATGATCTATAATTCTATCACATATGTATAATACTTGTTTCTAGGAGATACCGTACACATCTCTACGGAAACAAGAAATAGGACAAGATGCTTCTCGGGATTTCAAAATAATCTAAACGCTAAGATTCTTAGTTGCTCTGTATACAGGTTAGTCCAAAATTATGCACCGAAATTTCTACATAGTTTTATAAACAAAAATTTGTGGACGTAATTGCCACCCCAACTTGCATATACTGGAAGTCATACGTTTTATTATATTTTGCATAAAACAGTTGATCTATTTAGTATCGGCTGTTACTTTATAATTCGTCTATTAAATTCAATTAGTACAATAGTTGTTTAGTGTAACAAGTCTAACTTATAAATCGCCTACCCATGAATCCTCCGGTACCCATATTTGCCTAAGGCGCAGACAACTACTCAATCGAAAAAATGTCTGAGGCTTAATGCTCTCTCTAATTTTTTCTCTGATTGCACAAAAGAATTTGTGAGCAAAAATCTGCAAACATATTTAAAAGTGTCTTGTGCAGCTGTTTGTGCAGAATACTAAAAACGTATGTGGAAATTTTGAAAGAACTATGCTTACTTCCGCGCATTTGCTCAGCTTACAGGGGTAACATTTACTACAATTTTCTGGACAATATTTTACATCAATCCATTTCGTATAGAATGGTTTTTTTGACGCATGATATAGTGTAAATTCAAGGCGACTAGGATACGAACCTCCTCACGAGCGCGAACATCTCACGACATATCAATACCATGCTTTTGTTTGCGAGCGCGAACATCTCACGACATATCTAAACTAGGGTTTTACTCCCGAACGCGAATGCTCGCCAACGAACACTATGTGTGCTGTTGGTTACCTCAATTTGGCAGATTCCTGCATTTCTAAAGATTTTGCTGTATATTGCGGCGTACATTCAGCGCTAGATGGCGCTATGTAGCTGTTTTCGGTAATAATGTGATGGTGCGATAAATGTGATAAATAGTGTATACACGTCGTGGTCGTTTTAATATGAATCTATATACATATGGTGGTCGTTGATAAATATTTTTTTAAAGCTAGTATGCATTGAATTTGACAGCTAAAAGTTGAAAAACCAATATGGCGGTTGTTCGTGTTGTGGCAGGAAATTTTACTTTTTTAATATTTAAATTTTGAACTGAGAGCGTTATGACATTGACTCAACTAGTTAAAAACAGTCTTTTTCTTTTTCATGCGGTCATGTATGGGGTCTATCTTAAATAGTCGCTCGCTTTTGCGTTTGATACATGTCAGGGTTGTGTAACAGGGTCTTTTCTTGGCCCACATTTTGAATTTTGGTAAGATTGCTGAGATGCTACAGGGTTGTCCCGAAATGTACACGGGTGTCCAAGAATCTACAGTAATGTCCCAAAATGTACAGTGATGTCCAAAAATGTATAAGAATGTCCACTAAAAATATTGAAATGTGGTTAGCAGCAAAATCAATATGATGAATTAGCGGAAAGTACCGATTTGAATTGTGGGCTGGGTACATAATGACCTTGACTCAACTCGTTCTAAACGTACTCTTCTTCACACTGTCGTGTGTGGGGTCTAGCATAAATAGTTTGAAAGGTGTCATTTGAACATCCAATATGATGGCCGTCAGTGCACTTCTGGTTTTCATGCATGTTTGAGGTTATGTTTTGAGGTTACGTAGACCTTCTTTCGCCTTGGCAATATCGTGACCCACATCCAACGTTATGTTTTATCGGTACTATTTTTGCACCAAGTATTTTTACTAAGTATATGAAGCACAAAATACTAGAATTTGGATTTGTAAACTTATGTGTGTGAGTAAAGCGCATGGATATTTCAGTCCAGTTAACACTTTAGATGAAAGCAGAGACAAAATCGATCAAGAATGGACAAAGTAGATCAAAAGTGTTTTGTACTAAGGTATTATCGAGCGCCGAGCGTAAGTCACAGTGAAAGCGTAAGTCACAGTGAAAACTCACAGTGAAAGCCCTATGACGTATTCTTATTGTTAAACATTACTTCAAAAATGGTGAAAGTTTGATTGTCACGATTCGCAAATTGCGCCCAATTTTTGGAATACATAATGTTCCAAGGGTTTCAACTGTAAAGCGAATAATTGAATCATTGAAGAGGTCACACAAGAGGTGAATGCCACACTTTAACCAGTTAGTACGAAATTCTCGATTTACTAAAATAGTTTCGATATTTTATTTCTTGCTCAGGACCTGGATTGTTGATAAAATGCTGAAATAAAGTTATTTATCAACCTACACGACGAAAATCTTAATTGAAATTTAATCGCTATTCGTACATCATTGAGATGCAAAGGATAATATTGTGTAAGACTATATCGTTTCCTGTCTGCGAAAATTACGAAAGTTCTTTATAACACAAAATAAAAGAATCTACAAGAGAGATACGAAAGCACGATTCATAGCGAACTATGTTAGCCGATATAATCATTTCAAAATAAATACACCCACATTATTATTGTTGTTGCAGTTTTCTTTTGCGTCATACGACTACTCAATTTATTATTATCAAATTGAAAGACACATTTTATTAACCCTACCCTAGTTGCGTCTCTTGATATTACATATCTAGTCGCGAGGAGTTTGTAAGACTCCCATAAATAATTTCAACAAATTAAAATATTCTAAATAAAATAAACTATCAACTTTTAAAGTAGGTTTATGATTGCGGAATAAGCTTTGAACCAGAGGAGCCCAGCTGAATCAACTGTCAGCAGTTATATTTCTTGATCAATCCTATATAGGAGGTTCAATTCAAACGTTCAACGATGCTTAGCGGAATCGTTATATATGCAGAAGGGACCTTCTGGCTGTTTGCCCACATACACTGTCATATTTAATGTGTAGTACATTTTTGAGTCGCCCAATGCAAATAATTTTAAACCATATTTATTTGGTTTAAAATTATAATTATAAACCAAATAAATATGGTTTAAAATGCAAATAATTTTAAACCATATTTATTTGGTTTAAAATTATAATTTTAAAATTATAATTTTAAACCAAATAAATATGGTTTAAAATTATTTGCATTTTAAACCATATTTATTTGGTTTATAATTATAATTTTAAACCAAATAAATATGGTTTAAAATTATTTGCATTGGGCGACTCAAAAATGTACTACACATTAAATATGACAGTGTATGTGGGCAAACAGCCAGAAGGTCCCTTCTGCATATATAACGATTCCGCTAAGCATCGTTGAACGTTTGAATTGAACCTCCTATATAGGATTGATCAAGAAATATAACTGCTGACAGTTGATTCAGCTGGGCTCCTCTGGTTCAAAGCTTATTCCGCAATCATAAACCTACTTTAAAAGTTGATAGTTTATTTTATTTAGAATATTTTAATTTGTTGAAATTATTTATGGGAGTCTTACAAACTCCTCGCGACTAGATATGTAATATCAAGAGACGCAACTAGGGTAGGGTTAATAAAATGTGTCTTTCAATTTGATAATAATAAATTGAGTAGTCGTATGACGCAAAAGAAAACTGCAACAACAATAATAATGTGGGTGTATTTATTTTGAAATGATTATATCGGCTAACATAGTTCGCTATGAATCGTGCTTTCGTATCTCTCTTGTAGATTCTTTTATTTTGTGTTATAAAGAACTTTCGTAATTTTCGCAGACAGGAAACGATATAGTCTTACACAATATTATCCTTTGCATCTCAATGATGTACGAATAGCGATTAAATTTCAATTAAGATTTTCGTCGTGTAGGTTGATAAATAACTTTATTTCAGCATTTTATCAACAATCCAGGTCCTGAGCAAGAAATAAAATATCGAAACTATTTTAGTAAATCGAGAATTTCGTACTAACTGGTTAAAGTGTGGCATTCACCTCTTGTGTGACCTCTTCAATGATTCAATTATTCGCTTTACAGTTGAAACCCTTGGAACATTATGTATTCCAAAAATTGGGCGCAATTTGCGAATCGTGACAATCAAACTTTCACCATTTTTGAAGTAATGTTTAACAATAAGAATACGTCATAGGGCTTTCACTGTGAGTTTTCACTGTGACTTACGCTTTCACTGTGACTTACGCTCGGCGCTCGATAATACCTTAGTACAAAACACTTTTGATCTACTTTGTCCATTCTTGATCGATTTTGTCTCTGCTTTCATCTAAAGTGTTAACTGGACTGAAATATCCATGCGCTTTACTCACACACATAAGTTTACAAATCCAAATTCTAGTATTTTGTGCTTCATATACTTAGTAAAAATACTTGGTGCAAAAATAGTACCGATAAAACATAACGTTGGATGTGGGTCACGATATTGCCAAGGCGAAAGAAGGTCTACGTAACCTCAAAACATAACCTCAAACATGCATGAAAACCAGAAGTGCACTGACGGCCATCATATTGGATGTTCAAATGACACCTTTCAAACTATTTATGCTAGACCCCACACACGACAGTGTGAAGAAGAGTACGTTTAGAACGAGTTGAGTCAAGGTCATTATGTACCCAGCCCACAATTCAAATCGGTACTTTCCGCTAATTCATCATATTGATTTTGCTGCTAACCACATTTCAATATTTTTAGTGGACATTCTTATACATTTTTGGACATCACTGTACATTTTGGGACATTACTGTAGATTCTTGGACACCCGTGTACATTTCGGGACAACCCTGTAGCATCTCAGCAATCTTACCAAAATTCAAAATGTGGGCCAAGAAAAGACCCTGTTACACAACCCTGACATGTATCAAACGCAAAAGCGAGCGACTATTTAAGATAGACCCCATACATGACCGCATGAAAAAGAAAAAGACTGTTTTTAACTAGTTGAGTCAATGTCATAACGCTCTCAGTTCAAAATTTAAATATTAAAAAAGTAAAATTTCCTGCCACAACACGAACAACCGCCATATTGGTTTTTCAACTTTTAGCTGTCAAATTCAATGCATACTAGCTTTAAAAAAATATTTATCAACGACCACCATATGTATATAGATTCATATTAAAACGACCACGACGTGTATACACTATTTATCACATTTATCGCACCATCACATTATTACCGAAAACAGCTACATAGCGCCATCTAGCGCTGAATGTACGCCGCAATATACAGCAAAATCTTTAGAAATGCAGGAATCTGCCAAATTGAGGTAACCAACAGCACACATAGTGTTCGTTGGCGAGCATTCGCGTTCGGGAGTAAAACCCTAGTTTAGATATGTCGTGAGATGTTCGCGCTCGCAAACAAAAGCATGGTATTGATATGTCGTGAGATGTTCGCGCTCGTGAGGAGGTTCGTATCCTAGTCGCCTTGAATTTACACTATATCATGCGTCAAAAAAACCATTCTATACGAAATGGATTGATGTAAAATATTGTCCAGAAAATTGTAGTAAATGTTACCCCTGTAAGCTGAGCAAATGCGCGGAAGTAAGCATAGTTCTTTCAAAATTTCCACATACGTTTTTAGTATTCTGCACAAACAGCTGCACAAGACACTTTTAAATATGTTTGCAGATTTTTGCTCACAAATTCTTTTGTGCAATCAGAGAAAAAATTAGAGAGAGCATTAAGCCTCAGACATTTTTTCGATTGAGTAGTTGTCTGCGCCTTAGGCAAATATGGGTACCGGAGGATTCATGGGTAGGCGATTTATAAGTTAGACTTGTTACACTAAACAACTATTGTACTAATTGAATTTAATAGACGAATTATAAAGTAACAGCCGATACTAAATAGATCAACTGTTTTATGCAAAATATAATAAAACGTATGACTTCCAGTATATGCAAGTTGGGGTGGCAATTACGTCCACAAATTTTTGTTTATAAAACTATGTAGAAATTTCGGTGCATAATTTTGGACTAACCTGTATACAGAGCAACTAAGAATCTTAGCGTTTAGATTATTTTGAAATCCCGAGAAGCATCTTGTCCTATTTCTTGTTTCCGTAGAGATGTGTACGGTATCTCCTAGAAACAAGTATTATACATATGTGATAGAATTATAGATCATAAGATTTTGTTGTGGAGGTGGTAGTACTTTAAAAATTTTATTACTTGTTTTCGTTATAGAACATCGATTTACAACATCAACCTTCTATCCAATCAATCTAAATGCAAAGCGTATTCGGAGCGTCGTAGCAATTCTTAAAAGACCATACAGAAAACATAATATGACAATGTTTGAATATTTGAAAGCAGTTCAGTAGTGACGTAATTGTTTTTATCTCAACAAATCCCGGCGTAGATCGGTTATTCGTCCGCCTGCTAAATGTCCCTTCCTTCTTCCCCCTTTATTATAGATTTTTATGAAATCATTGGACGTTAGTGCTTAACAAGTTTGTCATAAATACAAAAGCATTTGTAAGACGGTTCCAAAATTATAGATCCGGAACGTACTATTTTTTGCTATGAGTCTTCAACTACGTTCCGGTACACTTGATGGAAAAAGAATTCCCCTTCTCGCTGAATCCAGACGATGACATATTAGAAGAAAGAAATCCTGGATGATGCAGGTTGTGTTGAAACAGTGGAAAGCTCGAGAGAGACTGTGTGGAAATTAAGATTGCTTATTAGAAAAAAGAAGTGTTAGAAGAAAAAAAACGCGGACAAAGTTAATGAAACTTGAAATAATGATAGTGACTTATTGAAAAGACCTTTGTGGGAACAATAGCTTTTTCAAGTAGTTACTTAAAGGAATGAATATAGTGAGAGAAATGAATGAGATATGGAAAGGTGAGATGGAAATTCCCGATAAATTGAAGAGGGGGAAAATCGTTGCAGTGGATAAACAGGGCGATCATGTGGATACCTATAGGAGTGTGACGGTTATGAACGGATTATACAGAATGCTTACAAAGGTTGTGAATAGATAGAAAGTGACTTTGATGAGAAGGTTGTTTTACCATGGGCACAGATGGCGTTTAATAGGGGGATAGATGTTGTTACTCTTATAAGTCATCACGAGAGAAATAAACAGAGGAAACAAGTTACACATTTAATTTATAGATTTAAAGACAGCGTTCGACAAATTGATAAGGAATAAGCTATGGACTAGAATGGATGAGGTTGGTATTGACAAGAACATAAAGAGAGAAATTAGGCTATAAGACTATGGTGTGAGCCTGTATGATATGTGGTATGGATGTAGTGTTCTGAGAACACTGAGTAAACGGAAGCATAGGAACAGTATGAATGGAGAGGTAGAAGAAATTGACGCAGAAGTCGGAAAATGGAAAAGGATGGAGATCGGATAGGAAGATCGAGAAAAATAGCAAAGGCAAGAAATAGCAGAATTGACAAAACTAGTTCCTTCTCCTTTCTTCGAGGAGAGTGAGAAGAATTCGTGCATTGTGCTTTGGTGAAGAATTTGGTTCTTAGGTTTTTAATGATATTTAAATACTTATATTTGGAAGTTTATTATTTATATTAAATGAACAATGTTATGTATGAAAAGTTGAAATATGCCATTAAAGATTGTTATTATATGTTACTAGTGGACCCGGCAAACGAAAATTATACTTGTTACAGTGGGAACTAGGAAACATAATTTAGTCAAAGAGTTGCGTACTGCATATCGAAATGCAGCGAGGAAGCCTCACGAGAGTCGTTAACCTAGTGAGATGTGAAACCTAATGAAACATAATGAAACCTAGTAACCTAATTATTTACTAAACAATTCTATGAAATGGCTATAAATGCCAAACTTGAAGAAAACTTTTTGAATGTAAAACTAAAAATGAACAAAAAGCTCACAAAAAATCCAAAGTGATTGAACTTGTTTTATCAATGCATCATGCATCAAAACTGATCTTGCAAGCAACAAACTAGAAATAATTTTTCTGTAGATGACGTGATCCATGACTCATACGCCTTTTATATTTTGATAAACATTGTCGAGCTTTAATTTCATCAAAAATCTGCTCGATTTTATTTATCGTATTAGGAGAACGCCAGAACAATTTCAGAAGACTTCTGAATTCCCTTAGAATTACGTTACACCATGGAGCGTATAATTTTATCGAAGATGAATATGCATGAATTACTCTTAGCTAAACGCAAGAGTAATTCACATTCCCTTACCCGTCACATTCTCTTACCCAGTGGCTCCACATTTCCTGTTCCATACCACATATTCTACACATTCTTTCATGTTCATTCATCCAAAATTTATTTACCCCTTCTTCATTCCCACACCTAAACCTTGCAATCAATCTTTTCTCACTCAT